>JAECMU010057287.1:0-27497 GCA_016106625.1 Dracogyra subfuscus
CAGTACGATGAGAACATCATCATCTCGGGCTCCAGTGACTCTACTGTCAGGTACATCATCTTGTGCATCCATGTACTTAGCCAGGTCTTAAAATAATGCATCTCACCCATCCATTAATCAAGGCTTCAAATAATACATTTTGCCAATCCATACACTTTAGTCCAGGCTACAAATAATACATCTTGCCCATACATGCACTTTAGTCCAGGCTACAAATAATACATCTTGCCCATACATGCACTTTAGTCTAGGCTACAACTAATACATCTTGCCCATACATGCATTTTAGTCCAGGCTACAAGTAATACATCTTGCCAATCCATACACTTTAGTCCAGGCTACAAATAATACATCTTGCCCATACATGCACTTTAGTCCAGGCTACAAATAATACATCTTGCCCATACATGCACTTTAGTCCAGGCAGAACTAATACATCTTTCCCATACATGCACTTTAGTCCAGGCTACAACTAATACATTTTGACAATCCATACACTTTAGTCCAGGCTACAACTAATACATCTTGCCCATACATGCACTTTAGTCAGATAGCAAGTGGTAACAAAACCCAAAATCTACAGCACTATGTCATACGATCGTAGAAAAACAACGGAAACATCTATAAGTCACTTCTTTCGATTTGCTATCACATGCAACATTTCATCAATAGTTAGGATAACAGTAATCTTTGACACATCCACGACATCTGTATACCTATCTATATAACTTTATTCAAGTTATAAAATGTAAACATTGGAAAAACTAAATTTCATTGTTTTGTCGCCATTTTGATTTTTACACTGGAATCCAAAGATTTGTTACTCTTAATACAATAATATGCAAAATGGTAACCAGTTTTATTAGTTTTAAAGGTTGCATGTGACCATTTACAAATACTTTATTAATTTAATTTATGAAATATGACATAAATTGCAAAACACCTATACAAAGCTTATGAACACCGTATCATGAAATAGATAAATTTAACAAAGTTCACAAATTGAAAAATTACTAATATGGTGTGTGTGTGTGTTGAGGGGGAGGGGGTAAGCCTTAAACTGTAATACATGTACACTATATGCTAATAAAGGTTCTTATTTGTTGCTTTTTGCTTTTTGAGGTGATGGGTGGTGGGTGAGTTCCCATTCATAAGTAAATAAATAATTTTGTTAATTGTAATATCTCGTAACATGGATTATTTGGTATAACTTAGGTGGTGATGATCACCATTGATAGATGTGTACAATAAAGTGAATTATGTTTTCAGAGTGTGGGATGTGAAGACGGGCGAGATGTTAAATACGCTGATTCATCACTGTGAAGCTGTTCTTCATCTCCGCTTCAGTGATGGAATCATGGTCACATGCTCAAAGGTTAGTGTCATTAAGTCCATGTATTTTATCAGTTATTACAAAAATCAATTTATACATGGAATTTTTATTACAAAAATCAATTTATACATGCAATTTTTATTAGTTATTTTATTTGCTAACTGACCAATTCAAGATATCGAATACCTACAGTGCTAACGACAATTTGAGCATTTGTAACCTTATCATTTTTGTTTATATTTACAGGATCGATCCATTGCTGTGTGGGATATGCAGTCTTCGACGGAGATCAATCTGAGACGAGTGTTGGTGGGGCATAGGGCTGCTGTAAATGTGGTGGACTTTGACGACAAATATATTGTTTCTGCATCAGGGGACCGAACAATAAAGGTACCACGTTTCATCTTAACAATTTTAGGAATAGAGTTAAGATTTCTTGTTCCATCCAGTGCACCACGACTGGTATATCAAAAGCCATGGTATGTGTTGTCCTGTTTGTGAGATGGTGCATATAAAAAATGTCTTGTGGGTTTTCTCTCTAAGACTGTCAAAATTACAAAATGTTTGACATCCAGTAGCCAATGAATACTAAATCAGTATCCTTTAGTAGTGTTGTTAAATTTTTTTAATAGAGTTACC
This sequence comes from Dracogyra subfuscus, assembly GCA_016106625.1. Classification (NCBI taxonomy): domain Eukaryota; kingdom Metazoa; phylum Mollusca; class Gastropoda; order Neomphalida; family Peltospiridae; genus Dracogyra; species Dracogyra subfuscus. The sequence continues at coordinate 1,973 of JAECMU010057287.1, forward strand.
AAGCTGCTTCTTGTGTAAGGCATTTATTCAGATTGCTTCAGGTTTTAAAATTTGACATATTCAGTTATGAAATTTTGACTGACAGTCATCCTGTTTCACTTTGTAGAAAAAACCTCTATTTGTCTTGATATGATTAGCCTTGTTCATGCTGATAACTAGAAGTATATGTGGTATTACAGATCTACCAGTTCACTGAGGCTTTATCTGTCATGTATTTCGGGTCCTTCTGTGGACGAGGACTGTACATAAAATCTGTAATATTAAATTATAAATTTAATGATGCTAAATACATAATTCCAAACAATAATTTAAAAAGCAAAATTCGAAATGTTAAAACTGAATAAATGTTCCATTAAGAAATCTTTGGAAAAAGAAACTTAATTTCTAAAAAATAAATTTTTGTGTTCCTTTAAGAAATCTTTCCAATTTTTATTAAAAAAAATAAGAAGAATTTTCAAAATGTCCAACATCTTGTCATTACAATACTTTCATTGACAAAATAAACAGTGCAGCTGAGTTCAAGATGGTTTGAAAGCGGGCAGCATAGCCCAGTGGTACAGTGCCAGCCTGATGTGTGGTCGGTCTAGGATCGATCCCCGTCAGCTAACCACTGGGGTTTCTCTCGACATAACCATATGTCCGACGCCGATATAACCGTAATAATAATGTGTTGAGTGCGTCGTTAAACAAACAAAAACAAAAGATGGTTTGAAATGCAAATCTGGGGTCTGGAAACCTATTGCTCTTGGGGTGGTTCTATTAGCAAATGTGATAACAATTTTTATAAATATTAATAATCAGGAACTATAGTTTCTTGAGAAATGTTTTGATGATTGTGTGTGCTCTCATGATTATTTATTTTGTGTAGGTCTGGAACACTTCCACATGCGAGTTTGTCCGGACTCTCAATGGTCACAAACGTGGTATTGCTTGTCTGCAGTACCGGGATCGTCTGGTCGTTAGTGGCAGTTCAGATAACACAATCAGGTAAGTGGTATTTATAGGTGTTTTCACATGGGTCTTTTTCAGTTATGACTTTCTTAAGAAAGGACAAATATTACTTAACTAAATTTTGTAGATATGTTCTCAGGAAGAAAACACTGTAATTATATCTACATTAAGTTACACTTTTGTAAATTATCTACTTCTTCGTTGCCTTCACTTTATAAGATAAAACAGATAGAACAATCCATCTCTCTTAGAGTAAAGTATACTTGATCAGTTAGTTAGACATAGTGAACTTCACATAGTTCAACTTAATAGATTATGTTAAAAACTCAGTTCTGCTGGAATGTTAGTAAACTGTTCACCCAGTGAGTGCTATAATTATGCTATAATAAGATGCCATTAAATGCAAGATGGAAGTTTGAAATGCATCATTGTAGTGCTTATACCAATCTATAATTTCTGAAATAGAAAAAATGTAACACTAATCCATATGAAAATTCTGTGAGAAGCTTGTTTTAATAGGCAAGATGGAAAACCCCTCACAGATTACAATAGATTAGTCCAGACTTAAACATGTGCCTAATGAATTGAAGTAACACGATGACAATTTATTTTCTAGATTGTGGGATATTGAATATGGAGCTTGCCTGCGTGTTTTGGAAGGACATGAGGAATTGGTACGATGCATCAGAGTGGACGGCAAACGGATAGTTAGTGGTGCATATGATGGGTATGTTTCTGTAAAGTGTCGCTTTCTTTTAACTCTGGATTTCGGGTACAATGCAAACAATACAGTATTGTTTTTCTTAGACAAAGTACTGCTAGGAATTTTATTGTTAAAACAGATTTTAATTTATTCAATCTTCTACTTGTTACACTTGTCTATTCTCAGGTTTACTTTCCTAAATTTTAAGCAATTTTTTTTTTTTTTAATCTGTGACTATCTAGGTATTATTCAGTTTTATGTACTAAAAATATTGATTGCAGATGTTGAATGGCCATACAAACTTTTTTTTTTTAGCTGGGCCATTTAGTTGGTGAACTACCAACCGATTGCCATTAATGATTAAGTAGACATGTTTGACAGCTATATGAGTGTTAGTGTATATCTGACTAACAATTGTCTATTATACAGGAAAATCAAGGTATGGGATCTTCAGCAAGCCCTGGACCCCCGAGCTCCAGCTGGCACTCTCTGTCTTCGCACTCTTGTTGTGAGTATTGCAGTGATCTGCGTGTATAGCAAAATTTATTCAGTGTAAAAACTACATACTTTGGTGTAAAACTAGTCGCTATTTAATCTGTTTATCCTGCAACCACTGTTTTTTATGGTGAATTTCTGTTTTTAATGGTGAATTTCCAATTCTTACCTTCACAGCCAATATCCTACATCATTTATTCTTATACCACTTTCATATAAGCCTTTTTTCCATTGGTTAATTTTCGTGATAAATCAGACAATAAATGTACGCTGACATGGGTAACCAGGATTTATCATTATAACAAAATTCTGAGAACTCGTCCAATATGCTGTTGCTTAGTCTGATGTGTGGTGTTTTCGTTAGTATATTAATTCCGCGTCTTCCATTATATTTAAACGTCATCATAAATAATTTTCAACAAAATTACTAACTTCTGATAAAACTGATGTTGTTGTTACTATTTTGTTAATATTTTAACAGTTCGTTAGCAGCAATGAATGTGAACCCACCCACCCCAAGTAAGGTCCGGTCAATGATAGATCGCAGCAGTCACCAGCATGCGTCTTGTGGTCTGCCCTCCTAGTTTGTGTTCTCAAAAGGATGCAAACAGGTTCATCAGAAATAATTATATCACAATCTGAAGTCCCTTATTTTGATTTAGAACATACTTTTTGTGCCAATGTGCATACTATTTTATGTATTTATATAAACTTTAAGTGAAAATATGCTAGTTACTCCAAATCAATTTAGTATTAGAATAGGGATAACATCACTGTTTCGTGTTGTCCCTAAATCCAATTTTTAAAATAAATCCTTAGTTAACAACAAAACGGTGATATTATCCCCTGATTAGATTAATGGTTTTCACTTTTAATCATTGAGCTGTTGATGGTACATTAAGAAAGATTCAAAGTAACTTTTTAATTTTAAAACTCGGTCCACTTCAGTTCAGCTTTTACTAATACAAAAATTTGTATGTGTTTTTACTGTCAAGTCCTGTCAGATACTTTGATCTAAGGTTTGGACTGGCAGTATTAAATAAAGAGACAATAATGTACCGGGTTGCCAGATAAATATACCAAGACATTGATTTTAGAAGTATTTACAAATGAATCTGCTCAGGAAATAGGAAATGTGGTTGCTGTCATAATTTATGCATCTGTATTCTATATTATGGAATTCATTGTAATCGCAAAAGAGCCGGTTTATAATTGTTATTTCAAGTTTGGATGTTCACCATTATGACATTGATTAATTATTTTAAATGTTTCTTTTCCGAAAGAAATACATTTCAATACATTTGCCGATATGTTATTCGAAACATTCTATTTGCAGGAACATTCTGGTCGTGTATTCCGTCTGCAGTTTGACGAATTCCAAATTGTGAGCAGCTCGCACGACGATACAATTCTCATCTGGGACTTCCTCAATGTTCCTGTGCCTGAAGGGACAAACAGATCCCCGTCTAGGACTTACACCTACGTGTCGAAATGATATGCTCGATCTTTATCGGGCCAAACAAGCTTGCAAGTTCTGTGAACATTTCATTGCCTTTTTGGGAGTATTTGTTAATTTAAATGGCGTGTGAATGTCTCATTGGTGCACAGGCTGGCATCACTTGTGCTTTATGACTTGCTGGTCTGGCTAGCGGAGGCTGCTGGGTTATGGGCGGAGGAAAGCTGCCTGTGGGTTTTAATCTTGTGGATTGGGCGTTAGGCCAGAATCAAACGTGGACCATGAATCGGGTGATATCCTTCCATTTGGATCGTCTTTCATTGTTGGATCGGGGCTCACCATGTCAGTAGCCATATTTGCCATTTGCTAAACATACATGTTCTGCATATGGCTTTAAGATGTTTGTTATTGGCAAGTCATATTTTGTTTTTCTTGGCAACTTGTGCTAAGTAATAATTGTTTGAAATGTAAAAAAATTGGGAAAATGGCTACTTTGAATTAATTTTCAGGGTGAGTGCTGTTACATATCTATGATACTGTAGCTATTCATTGCTAGCTAGTTGCATGGGCATTTAGAATAACTGTCACAAATGGCTTTGGTGCTTGCATTGTGTGCTAGCTCTCAAAACTACCTTTGTTTTTTTGGTCCTCTTTTGCCAGACAGTTTGCACTGAAGCATGTTATTTTGTGAACATGTCTTCTGATAAAGGAGATAAAATGTTGAATAAAGTCATTCATTATTTTTATGTCTAGTCTGTAAAATAAAATTCAATATTAACTTATTTATTAGCAACTGCTTATTTTGTTGCTGGATTTGTAATAAAGTTACAAGTGCTATATATATGAAGAAAAAAAGAAAGAAAAAGTAATCAAAAATGTCTTGTTGCTTGGGTGTATGTATTGATTAAAAGAAATAAAAAATCTGCAAATCCCACCACCACAAAGCTTTATACTGTACATATCTGCTGGCTTGATTACTGTTATGGTTACGGTGTTTCTGAGTAATCATTGGCTATGCAGTTTTTTTTATGGTGTATTCTTATTGTTCACACCCAAGTCAACGTGTTTAATCGTGTTTCTATTTAATGTATTTTTCTTATTTCCACTTGACTAAATATTCTTGTGAGGTTCAAATGGTCTGGTTCTCACAATCACAATGCAAAGGGTTTTTTAAAGGCTTTTCTAAGTCTTTTTTTTTTTTTTTTAGCCAATTAAAATATTTTAGCAGTGCTGGAATTGTTGAACAATGACCACCTGCAATTTCCTATAAATTTATGCTTTCTAATTAATTTTTCCAAGTAAAATACATAAATTGCTACTAATAAGCAGACTAGGTCATTTAAATTTGTAAAGATAAATCGGCAACCTACCTTTTCATGTCAACGCAGGTTTTAACCATGGAAATGGTTTCTGGTGAATCGTAGGAGTGTCAATATCTACTCTTACCATAGGAAAAAAGTAATCTCTTCATCATTCACTGCCATAAAGCTTAATATGAATGGGAAAACATGACCAATATTTGAGCAAGCCCCACCCACCCCAGATTCCAGGACATTCCAAGTGTGATGAATGGGATGCTCGAGGCCTTAGAAAGTGTTAAATGTTTATTTTATATGATAAATTTATATAATACTTGTATTTCTTGCCAAGGAAGCTTTAAGTTGGTCTTGGATGTTCTTAATACTACAAAATAAATTTTTTAATCCCTATGCATTTATTTGATTTTTTTTCCTTCACATTTCATATACATGTATGTATTCACACCACCACATAAAATACATGTCATTCTATAAGTTTATATATCATCACATCATAGCCATTTAGCAAAATATGCATCATGTTTTACTCATCTGTAAAAACGAGTTAGTAATCCGAGAACCAGACTTGATGAACCTATTGCAATAAATCCAGTCTGTTCTGACGTCACTTGGTCGACTTTCGTAGAACGTCATTCTGTAATGTATTGTTAACTTTATACTATAAACTACATTATTTGTGATTATTCTCCATGTCATATAGATATCATTTGCAGTATTAAAAAAATATATGTTAAATATCATTATGTGTTTTAGTTCTTTCGAGTGCAAATCGGAATGCCTTGGACAGCATTTCTGACAAATACAAATAACAAGGTTGAATGGATTGAAAAATAAATTATTGTCATCATGGAGCATGTAAAGTCTGATATGTATTTCTAAAACCGTTACTTGCCCTTGTTGCTGAAAACCTCTCTGTAACATCCTGCTGTTTTATCTCTGTTATATGCATTCCAAACCGGAAAGTATTCAATATTTGAAATCGAATGAACTGCTAATTTTGTTATAAACATGTATACAATGTGATTAAATTAACTTTGATTGTACAGTGGTCATGTATTTTGTTTCCCATGACCAGATCAATTTTTATTCAGCAACACTTTAGCATTGATTTATGAAGTTGTAAAGTTCTAGAATCGGCGTGTAATGTGATAACCCACTTGAAGACATTTATTGCAACAAATCTTCATTCTCTTTATATGTCTTGAGATGCTTAGTGTTCAAAACTGACAATTCTGACAACCAAACTGTCGCTAGTTACTATCTATAGTCCTTCCCACAGGGAGTGCTGTTTTTTTACTATGGCATTTGTACTACAAAGTATTAATTTCAGAGAGTTGTTTTTTAAACTGGAAGAAAAAGTTTTTTTCCCCACACATTTTAACTTTTCTTCGAACTGAAATCATTTACCAAAAAATATTGTTCATGATTCTGGGATAGACTATAACATGTACAGTTTCTTAATCAGATGCTACAGACCTTTACTTTGATATTTTTTTATGACGTGTTCGTGACTGCACAAATGCTACAAAAAACCTATGGAGATGGTCCTATACAAGGCAGGTTGAAGCTGCATTTAAACCCTTACATTTTAAAACCAGTACTTATGAGGTGCACTTGCTTGATCCGATGCGAAATAAGGGAGATATTGCACTGAAGGATTTCCTTCAGTGTGCAGTAATGTGTGAAATGTAGGTTGCATTATAGTACACAAAATATCCCCAGTTGTACTTGGCATGCAAGGTTTGATTATCTTGTATGAATTGAAATGAATGATTTGCTTTGAAAATGAAAAGTTTAGGGTTTACACCATACCATAATGTGATTGACCATTCACAGACCCATAATATGATGATTACCATTCAAAGACTTTGTATTCCCCAAAAAGAATTATCCAGACAACCAATGGCAAAATACTGCTATGGGTTAAATCCCAAACCCAAGCAATTGCTGGCATTGCAGTCGTGCATGGAGAGAGCCCCGAAGGGGTGAAACTTTGCCAAATGCAGTTCTATGTTCATTTTAATAGTTTTTCACTGCTTCAGAACCAAAATGGTTTATGTATGGGTTTGGCACTTACTGATATTGCTGAATGCCCCTATGTCAGCAGCATCTGGTGCACAAAGGGTGTATGTAGGTTTTTTAAGCTATCCCACATTTATCTTTGGTCAAGCACTTGCACCCTTTTCACTCTCTTCATTAGCAGCTAGTAGGCTTAAGACCAAAAGGATGCATGTCCCCATTCCAACTGACCCATCCTTTTGGTCCAAGCTCCAGCATCGAGTTACTAGTGGGTGCATTTCACTGGAACGGTACTATGTACTAATGATAGCAAGCTGCCGATGTCACCCGCAGCTATGCTATTAATAGAATATGCTTACTGTGCTGACATCAGTCGGCCTTTTTGTACTGAGGGCTTTTGAGGAAGTTTCCACAACCCTCTTGGTTGGTATGCAATATAATGTCATTGAAATGACATGTAAAGACTTTTTAAAATCACAAAAGCCAGTACAAAATGATGGAAAACAAAACGATTGCTGATGATGGAAGGAAGATCAAATGGATAAGGCATACAAAGGAAAATCTGTCTAGCTGTTTGTCAAAGAGCGTTTAGATGATCCCTTCATCAGGTTGCCCTTGTCTTTGGCAAAGACCAGAAAAACCAAGGGAGGGGAAGTAACAGAAGTCCCTGCCGTGTACAAGGTCCCATTGCCCATTAAAGCATCAATTCAAAGCATAAGGATCTAATGGCAATTGCTAAGGACATTCCTGAAGACCGTAGAGCTTTTTATGATTCCACATAGAGGTATAACGGTCCAGACATCAGCTCAAGCGAAGTATATCTAGACCTACAATGAAGATGGTCAACAGATATTCTTTTAAAGCCAATTAGGTTGTGGCAGTCGTTGTTTCAGTAGTTAGGAATGGTACTGGTCTGCCATTGTCCTCTTTTTATTATGTGCTGTTATTTGGTTTGTTACATATTAAAGACTAGTTGTCATGCACAAGAACCAGATTGTCAGTTGTTTGTTAGCTTCGAAAGAACCACAGTATACTTTATATCCATTGCCTGATTATTTTGAACCACAGTAGCCTATACTTGATATACATTGCCTAATTATCTTTATAATGATCTAAAGAATAGCCAAAAGGGTGTAAGTAATTTTAGTGTATGCTGTATGGGGGTGTGTATCTGGCATGGAATCAGAAGGTTGTAAGTAAAAAAACACCTTTGAATATCACAGTAATTAAGACTAAATGATGCTATACAGTAGTGTATGTGGTGTTCCTTTACCCTAATGCCTATTGAAATCAAAAGATATTCCACATGAAACTTGTATAGTCAACAAACAGTTTTGGGCCCTTTTCTAATTTATCTGCTACACCAACCTTTTGAACAAAAAAAGACTTTTTGTATTTATTTCATAAATCGTGGTAAATTTAATCCTGTTTGGTGAACACATCATATACATGCAGTGCTTTATGCAATCTGGTATACAAATAATAATGCTAATTGGTACAACAGCCTGTGATAGCAGGTTTCTTTTTGTTTGTATTTGAAGTGTCACAAATGCTATAATGTTAATATCCCAAAGCCTAAGATTTTTCTCTGGACTTTTAAAAGTAAAAACGGAACACTTTTAATCAGCACATTTATCAAGGATTTTTTTATGTTTTTTGTCAAATATGATTTATCTCATCGAGTGAAGTTTGTAATCATATCTCACAAGCCACGCTTGTGCAAACTTCACGAAATGAGATATAAATCATTTGACCAGAATGTTTTTTAAAAATATTTATTATATAACTTTTGTCAATTTATTTTTTAAATGCCAACCGCAAAATAGTTCCACTTTCTTACAGTGACGATAACACATTTCATATAACATTTATTGAAATACCTTAAAATAATAGTGAAATAATAGTTATCAGTCATTTGATGACGATAACAAATTTTAGAGTGAAAAAAGACTGATAACTATTATTTTACTATTATTTTAAGGTATTTCAATAAATGTTATATGATAAATATACAGCCCTTGAAATACGTTGTTTTTGCTTCTTATTTATGGCACAAGTTTATTTTGCACAAGTAAATATATACTAGTATAACGTAACCATGTAGCAGTCATGTGATATATTCTTTCGTAACGTAACCAGTCATTAATCCAATATCATTAACTAATTATTATCCTGCATACCATAACATTAAGGGGAATAGTTATTAGTTTTGTCCTTTGAGCCATCATTGTACAGTGACCTAGAGATCTAATGAGAGATTTTGTTTTGTAGCCTTTGCGTGTGACATTTAAATCCCTATTCTGCTAGTAGCAGGATATGACTTTGCTTTATCCATCGTCATATTCTGTCGGTAGAATTGGTGGTTTCAAGATAAATAGGGAATAACTGGTTAGTCTTAAAATATTGGCTTTATCCTGCGAAATTTAAAATAACTAATGCAGAAAGGCTATGCCGAGTTGCATTTGACCTGAGCAAACCACTGGGGTTTTTCTCGACATAACCATATGTCGACGCCGATATAACCGTAGTTACAATGTGTCGAGTGCGTTGTTAAACAAAAAAAAACCCAGAAAAACAAATCGACTTGAGCAGGATAAAGACTATATCTTAAGACAGTAACCAGTTGTTTCTTTTACCTTGCAATTGTACAGGAATATTCAGAAAATCATTATTTATTGGTTTTGTGTACGCAACTAGAATATTGCCAACCTAGCAAGGCTTTTGCCGTACGACGTCATAAAAGATGAATGGTGCCATTATTTGTAAGATGCTAGCTACATTTTGTCACATTAAAAACGATTTCTAAACTCTTAATTAATAAATAATACAAGTTTTGTATTGTTACAGCAAAAAGTAATGTTATTTGTATTTGCCAAAGTATACAATGATTGCTGGATAAATTGCAATTCGTTGGTTCCATTTTTAAACTAATAATGAATGAGTTAATGTTCCGTTTTGAAGATATACAAGGGCCATAATTAAAAAAGGAAATTGGTTTTATTTAACAACACCACTAAAGCACATTAATTAATCATCCGCTATTGGATGTCGAACATCTGGCCCCGTGCTTATAAAACTTTTAAAGTCTAGACTCGAGACTCTAATAGAGTCTGAGACAGTAACGTCATGGCAACGCCATACAAATTGTATGCGTGTGACGTCATTTGAGATTGAGTCTGGACTCTAAAAGTTTTATAAGCACGGGCACTGGTCATTAGACCAAACCCGCCATTTTTCTTAATGCAGCAAGGGATCTTTTATATGCACATACCAGTCTTTGGCCACTGGTTGGAACCAGGGAGAAAAAAAAACCAATCAGTTAAATGGATCCATAGAGATTGTTTGATTCTGTGACACAAGCACCTCAAGCGAACACTCAACCGACTGAGCCAAGTCCCACTCTGGAACAGAACAAGCACAAAGTCTTAAACAGCATTCTTCTGGAATAAGGGTCAGGATGTAGCTCGGTTGGTAGAGCACTCGTCTGAGGTGCTTGCATAGTAAGATTGAACAAACTCCATGAACCTATTTTCAGATCTGACTTTTTTTCCATCCCAATCAGTGTACCACAACTGGTATATCAAAGGTCATAGTATGTGCTATGTTGCCTGTAAGAAAGTGCATATAAAAGATCTCATGCCACCAATGAAAAAATTTAGCAGGTTTCCTCCAGTCAAAAGTTGCCAAATGTTTGATATCCAATATCTAATGATTAATTAACATTTTTAACTGCCTACCAAAATAATTATACTAAGTTATAATTATACTAACTATCCATTCAAAATTCTAGGTATAAGATAAGACTTTTAAATTTTTAATGTTAGTTTTAACCTGTGAAAATTAACATTAACTTTAGTTAATCTATAAACCTGTAACACATTTTGATAAACACATTTGAGTGAAACACGAGTCTGATGAACTATAACTTACTTCTCAGACGCAGGTGTGTTTTTAACAACATGTGAAAAGACCATGACAAAAACAAACTTCGAACGTACGGAAACCATAAAGTCTATATAAAGTATGATTTCAGTTTACAAAAATGGTTTTAATAGTCAAAAGTATGCCTTAGTGTTTATAAACTTGGATATGTCCATTTAAAAATTATAAATTTTCAAAATATATATCTAGTAGTTCATGAAGACTGCCAAAGTTTTAGGACAATTCAATCAAAACTCTAAAAGTTCAACAATCAAATTTCATTGTTAAATTTCTTTTTAAAATTTAGTAAGAATCAAAATTTCTTAAATCTCTATGAAGACTGGCCCTTGGCAAGTACTGTAACTGTTGTACTGAGTTTTAGAACAATCCAATGAAAAATTTAGAAGACTTTCAAATTTTCAAAGTTAAATTTCTGTTTAAATGTTTAAAATGTAATACAAATCATATCTATTAATTTGTGGGAAACTGCCAGATAGAATGATTGTACCAAGGCTAAGAACAATCCAATGAAAACTAGGAGAAGAAAGAAAAAGTTGAATGATGAACAAATCGGTGTGAGAAAAGATCCACTGACAAACGGAAAAACTGCTAATTAAAAAAATGTACAACACATACATTTTTTAAGGCTGAAACACTCGAGTGGTTGTCAATATTTTTTTTATTACTTTACAGTAGTTACATAACAACAGTTTGTGTATAGTTGGCTTCAACCAGTTTTCCACATCTCAAAACCCAGCAAATAATGGAAGCAAAGGAGTCGAAAACAAACAACCTCTTCATATTTTGTACCCGATACTTTTAAAAGACAGTTGACCATATAAAATTGTCATTTCCCCTAAGTAGTGAAAAGAGGTACCCACCACTCTTGGTGTTATCTAACAAACATTAGCAAGTACTGTAAATGTTGGTCATAGGAGATTCATTACATAGCCATCTAAAATCTCTCCGGTTTCCGAAAATTATGAGAAAGTTAGTTACAAATCCATGTCTCTTGTCCATGCCAAATTTTTTGTAACAGCGTACGGAAATGTTTTATTTAACACATTTTATTTATGGTTATATGGTTAAGGATCACACAGATATTGAGAGGAAACCCGTTGTCGCCTCTTCATGGGCTACTCATTTCGATAGCAGCAAGGGATCTATTATATGCACCATCCCATGGACAGGATACCATGACCGTTGATATACTAGTTGTGGTGCACTGGCTGGATCGGGAAATGGTACATTAGAGTGTAGTCACTTGTGATAAAGATCGTTCAGAGAAAAATCTGTGTTTATGAAGTTTAGGATTGTTGTTCTTCTTTGAGAAAAAGGAACTGATTGAAGCACTTCCTGTTTTATCTTTGTCGTCTTCATCATCATCATCCCTAACAACAAAGAAAACACCCACCCAGATTAGTCATTGTGAACAATTTAATAGTGGTAAGCAACTTTATATGAAATTGTCATGAAATCTGATGCATAGTCTATATTTTAAAGATTCATTTTTTATTTGATGGTTTTAACCATTAACTAGTAAACCAAAGGCCAAATCAAAATACTTAATACTTACTTTCTGATGAGTAAAGTGTCAATAGTATTTTCAGAAAGTCTTTTTAACAAAACAATGAAAGCACATGAGACCAAAATTTTACTACCATATGATGATTCATTGTAAAAGGTGAGTCAACAAGTCGAAATGTATGACAGCATGAAAAACAGAAACAAAGAAAAGAAAAAAAGCTAAGACAAGTACACAAAATATTTGGGTACATGATAAGACACACTAACCAGCGGACAGCCACGGCTTCCTTTTCCAGTATGACCGAGGCAGTAGACCAGCTGAATCGGACCAACTGAGGGAAGCCAAACACTTTGTCCATACTGGTCTGCAGAAATGCTTTTGTTTTGGGATCTACAATGAAATACATGCATCAGAACAGTTCAGAACTCACCTTGCCAGATTGCTTAATTTCATAGTGTGACCCTGATAGTTACTGTGTATCAAGAAAATAAAGTGTTGTCATTAAAGTGTCTCAGAAAATAATTTGAAGATACGCATAAGTTATTTATTTCTGAACCTGTTGATTTGTAAATTGCACACAAAAATAGTATTTTTTCCTATTTCCAATTTAATGTTTTTTACTTTTCTTCTTACATCAAACCAAATTGAAATTGTTTACAGAAAACAGTTTTATAGAATGATGGGACGAAACTACAGATGGCTGTGGATTAGAAATCCTTTGAAATTGGACACTGCATTACATGCACATTGACATGTTTATAAAAAAACCCACCTCTTTACTATCAGCTATCTAAAATGTATCCAAATATATAAATTAATTTCCAAGATGTTACAGACACAGGAATATAAACATAAATAGTAACAGTATATCTTGGAAGGAAATATTTTATTTAACAACACACTCAACACATTTTATTTACAGTTATATGGCATCAGACATATGGTTATGGACCACACATTTAGGAGTGAGGAAACCTGCTGTGCCATTTCATGGGCTGCTCTTTTCGATTAGCAGCAAGGGATCTTTTATATGCACCATCCCACAGACAGGGTATTACATACCACAGCCTTTGTTAGACTAGTTGTTGAACACTGGCTAGAACGAGAAATAACCCAATGGGGCCACCGACAGGAATCAATCCTAAACATACTGCACATCAAGCGAGCACTTTACCACTGGGTTACATCCTCCCCCAGCAAATCTTGTAATGCAACCAGAACCCTCATTCACAGTATCTGGAAGTTAACCGTGTTACTGGCAGTCCATCTAGGGCTCACTCAGGAACAACTTACGGTTTAGCAAGTTTTCAGTATGTTGATTTGTACTTGAAAATTATTAAAACATGGTTACCGGGTAATTTAATGATATTTTATCATCCAAAGACTAAATGTTGTCGCACCTTTGTATAAAACTTTTAAAAGCTAGACGGGGGGTTGAGGTGTCTGGCGTGGAAATAACATCTTCCCACCTGCATAATTTCCTGTGCACGCCCCTGCCAAGGCCTTTGTTACACTAGTATTGGAGCACTGGCTAGAACAAGAAATACCATCAACGGGTCACAGCTAGCTCTGGCACTCGCCAAACTGGCGAATTCTATCTTAATTTGGTGAAATGATTTCATATAATAACTGATATTATATTACAAAATAACTGGCTTTCTACTATTTTTTTAACTTTTAATATAGAATTTGGTGAAGTGTTTTGTGGAATTGAATGGGTCCACCATCACACACCAGGTTAGCACTCTCTTTAATAAGACATCATTTTAAAATTCAGCTTGAACAAATGACATACCACCAGGATATCCTGAGCCGTAATTGAGTGATTCGGTATCGATGCCCTCAGCAAATTCCCAGCATTTAATTGCCTTGTCTCTCGCAATCTGCAATAAAGGCACAAATAAATAAAAGTTTACTTTATAATACAAAATATGATATATGAGCTATACTGTTTAAATCTATTGTACTGCATACTTTGTATTCATAATAACAAGTAACAAGTGCTCTTCCAACTTTTGCTTTCATGCAAGTGCTGCAAAATGTCTTTAACGAATTCCTATGCTAAATGTTCCAAATTTTATATGAAAACAAGGACATCAACCTATGTTTTAATTTAGTACACTATAAAGCAAATCAAACAAAATTACATTACTATGAAAGAATATCATATACATTAAGTCACTATTCAAGAGTTAACTCTTGATCCTTTTTCCTTTTAGCCAAGTAGTACTTTTAATTCAGTATTTTCAATAATTTGTTTAAAATAAAAATAGCCTTTACTGTAAATGAAAACATACGTAATGTCTTCGTCAAGTATTTGACTACAACTTGGCAAATATAACTTTACTTTATTATTTAAAGTTACCGTAACCGTTAACAGCAGATACAGAATTCAAATTAGTTTATACTTGTGTTGCTGTTATAAAATTTTTTAATTTAAATATTTTGTTTTTCTTTTGATTATTTTCATTAAATGAATACAAGACTACCCTCAAATTTATCATTTAAACTTTTGGAGAAAAAAAAAACCTTACCTCAAACACATGCATGCATAATGTATAACAGAACAAGTACGGTATGGAAACTACTTTCTGATGTGTCAACTTTTACTCAAGACTAAAAATGAAAGTTTAATAATGTGTCACTATTGTATCCATAAAACAAATACATCACCTTTGCACATATACTAGCACCACTGACAATGGGGTATGTTGCATCTGCCTTTTTAGCAACAGTGATGTCTAGATTGGGGAAAATTCGTTGCAATTTTGCCTGGTAGGTTTCCGGTGGTCCGACGGTATCCACATATACCTGAAAGAAAATAAGGCAGATAATGGAGCCCAAAATTCACTAACCATGTGACACAATATGAACTCAAGTAAGGCTATTAACTGAACCTAAAACTCACTAACCATGTGACAAAATATGAATGAATGAATCAACGACACCCCAGCATGAAAATAGAAAAATTTCAAGATATAAATAAAAACAGTGTAAAGAACTGTGCAAAAAATACAAATACAAATATCACGGATACTGACTTTTATTCTGAACGTTAATTTGTGCTGTATTGGCCATTCTCTAAGAGAATGTTACAACCCTGCATCACGGTGAGGTTACAGCATGTGCAGGGGTGACAAAATATTAACTACAGTAGAATTTCATTAGCTCAAACACAGAATGGTCTAACACACTGCTATATTCGAATCAAAGAACGAAGTCTTGAATTTTTGTTTTAAGTAAACCCTTTTATTGTGCATTGAAGAGTCGAACAGCACTTAAGTCGAATGTTAGCCTTCTCAATTATGTCAATCCCATTAAAGGTAAGACCCTAATTAACAATATTTTGCTCGAACCAATACAATCTTTGATGTCGGTTCTTACATATAAACCAAGTGCAATGAACTACGACCTGAACAAACTGAGAATCATGTGCTGTGGCATTTCATTTTTTGACACTTTTCAAAATGGTGCTTGCTTGAGGTGCTTGTATTGCAGGACTGAACCACCTGGTGGATCCATTCAAATGACTGGGTTTTTCTTGTACCAATGTATCACAACTGGTTAAAAGATGTGGTATGTGATTTCCTGTTTGTGAGAAAGTGTATACAAAAGATGCCTTGCTGCATTATGAAAAATGTAGTGTGTTAACTGATGACGGGTCAGAATGACCAAATGTTTGACTGGAAACCAGAATGAGCATAGATTAGTGGCGACATGGAAGGCCAGCTATTCTCCCTCCCTCCTTCACTCTCGCTCTCTCAATTAAACAATGGCTCAAGTTTAACAGTTGCTATCTGGCAAATTGCTGCAATGCCCTAGTCATATGCCCCGAATGCAATGCAAATTAAACAAGTCTCAAGCCTTATTTTTATGCCACCAACTGATCATTATACTAATATGTGCTACTTAAAAGTTGTTTTATTTTTTAAAACATGAAACTGTTCACATTTCTTTTTTTGCATGGGTGTTGTTATGTTATATTAAAACAAAATCTCCACTGGTCTAGGACAAATGGCCTTACCCACAGGGCGTATGAATTATGGCTAGTGATATTCAATGTTGGGCTAGTAAATAACTACTATTGCCATGCCTGATGGCTAGTGACATTTTTGGGGTCAAATGTTGTAATTAAGTCTATTTTATAAATATGAATATCCTGCCCCCACCCTAAATGTTAGTGTTTTGAACCTCTAGCTCCCTCTTTGGATGATATATCTGATTATTACTATTACTTAGTAAAATTGTATTAACTTAAAGTAAAGTAGGGCTAGTGAATTTGTAATTGTGGCTATTCACTTTTTAAACCACTGATCCAAGGCTAGTGAATTTTAAAACTTTTTAAGAGCCCTACCGGGCTTACCCTCTTAACTTGCCAAATTCGAGTCATGTCAAACATTAAGTCACTGTCGCGGACAGACAGCTGAGAGATTTGAAACGTGTGCCCATCATGGTATACTTACTTGAGATATACTTTAATTATCAGGATTCAAATTTGCCACCCACAGCAATTTTGAGTCTCCCTATAGCAAGTGACATTTGCATATACAGTTTACCACCGCTGAGGAGTTTTACCAAGGCATGAATATGAGTACAAAAATAAACAAATCGGACTCCTTAATTCTAAAATTGCCTTTATAAAAGCAAACACAATAATTAGCTTTATTTTTAATTCAATTTTTGTGTCTTTAATAATAATATAAAGTAACCAGAAAATGCTCCAAAAGTGTTCAATCCACCATGCCCAGCCAAATTGCTAAGAAAAACACTATATATGATGCATTTAATGCAGACAGAATTCATAATTACTTCTTTGAGATTAACTCCCTTATCAAGAGCACGCTGCACGAGTCCAATAGCTGAATCATGAGACAAGAAGTTAAGGTTGTATTTAGTGCGCTGGAGCATCTTGTTACAAATCACGGTTGGGGAGATGATCTCAACAATCCAGCCAACCGTGTCTCGTGCTTCACAGATTTTCTCAAACATCGACTCACGCTGCTCTTCTGACAGAGTCTTGGAATCTGCAGAAAATACAATGTAAAAGTATAAGTTGGGTTTACCTCAGAATTTTTATATGACACAAAATATACTGATTTTGAGAAAATTTAGTGTCATTTTAATTCCTCATTTAGAAATTATGAAACTTTCTTTAATCCTTTTGTTACAATAAAACGTGAAACATTTTATATTTGAAAAAAACTAAGAAAAACCCACCTCTCACCCAATTTGAATTTCAGTTTATATGCTTAACGGTGTTAACTTTAGCTACAATAAAAACTTAGTTTAACAGATCATTTTGAAATTTCCACACCCATGGACCAAATACCATGAAATGGCCCGTATGATTATGAAATATTAAAAATTACTCCTTGTAAGAAAAATATTGTGCATTTTTTTTCAAAAAGGAGTGATTTTGGTGTTATATAAGATACACATTTTTCTTGCCCATCCCAAAGTCTTAAAATGTACAGCTGGTTGAAATGTACACATATTCATTGCTTATCTATGGAGTGTTCTGGACAAATACAAAACAAACACATGCCAAAAGTTTGATTCACAGGCTGCAAGTTTGGCACGATTCCTTGATTTCGCAGCAAACTGAAGATTTTGGGTCGGAAGCATAAGATTATGAGACAAAATTTCCAAAAATCTACATTAAATTATGTTTATGATTCTGGCGGAATGCTACAAAAATAAATAAAGAATAATAACAATAATTTTTTAAAATCCCATGGCTGATGCATGTGCCTAGAAGTGGAAAACTTACTATTCCAAGCAAGAAACTAAGGTTTAGACCAAAAAATATTTAATATTGTAAAAGAAGGAAAGTTAAATGTTAGTTTTCATTAATGACACCACTAGGGCACTTTGATTTATTAATCACAATGGTAATTTTTACATAAAATTGTAGAAGAAACCAACTACATTTTCCAATAGCAGCCAGGGATCTTCAATAATAACACACTTTCTCACAGGAAGAACAGTACGTACCACAGCCTCTAATATACGAGATGTGAAGTGCTCACAGGTTGGGATGGAATTTTTTGTATTAGATAAGTGGTCCACCAAACGGGTTTGATCCTAAGACCAAAACACTTCAGGCCAATTCTGTACCGACTGAGTGCATTCCACCCCTGTCAGAGGAGCATGTTCTTTTTTAAGTTTTCATCATTATAACGTTTAGTTTAGTGTTTTGCCTAGCTTGTTTTAGCATGGTGCGCAAGGCTCGAAATTCATTTTTTTGATTGGGAGGCAATCTTTGCTTTTCAAATTTTAATCGAGAGGCAAATGTTTGAATTTGAGAAGCAGTTCTAGAGCACAGGTATTGCTGTTATTTTACACTTATTTTATTAAATCTATACAAAATAAAGAGTCCAAACAAATTATATACCTGGTTTATATGTTTGTTACCCTGAGACATCAATTTACAAATTTTGCATGAAATAATTGCCACAGAACTTTTTTCGTCGCATTAAAATTCTAACCAGTTTGCGTGTGTACTTGCCCATTTCTCGACAGTAGCTTTTTTGGCCACCGCGACCATGATTGTAATAAGTTCTAAAGTAGCTTGGTCGATGGTAGTCTCTAAAATTGTAGTGGTTTTTCAAAATTGTGACACTCGGAACTTCTCAGCTGATTCCATCGATAAATTAGCGTAAGTTCAACCAGTAGTTGTTTCCTGACGTTGGCTAGACTAGTTTTTACGCTACATGTTAAATCGAATGACCAGTCCGAGAACTAGTCCAAACAGCTCAGGACGTTTGCATTACTCGCTGTCGCTGAACTCGCATTTGAAAAACCGTAATCGGCCGATGTGATCCGAATGAGTTGCGAGAAAGTTGTTGGTATATAATTCTGCCATTATTGGTGTGCGCACCAATGTAACATGGCCGCGTCTAGGATGTCGATATACAGCAGTGTTTTAAATATTTTAAGTTCTTCATTTGAAATGCGGAAAACGCGCGACGAACGCGAATTCTGGAATATACCGCAAAACAATTTAGAAACCAGATGGAAAGCAAAACCTGCTTGTGAAACGGTTTTTTGGAAAGCATTTTGTGTGCTTTGAGCGGCAATTGCCGCCTGCCAAATTCGAGCCTTGGTGCGGCACCCATCATGTCTCAGTAGTCTAGCACCATCTTGCCTTAATTGACCCCATGCTGTCCTGAGATTAAACAAGCCTTTTTTAATAATTAATTCTAAAATTGCCTTTATATAACACTATAAAATATATATGATTAATTAATAAAATGTGCCTTTTATATGTTTTGCAATTCATTTATTAAAGCAAACACATTAATTACATTTATTTTCATTTCAACTTTTTTTTTAGTGAAAATGCCTCAAAATTTGTAGGGAAAACACAAATGTTTTCATCACTGTTCAGTATTGTGTGGTGATTCACGACACAAGTTTCTGATATCACTACATATTCACAATTGTAAAACCATTAAACAGTAAGTGCTAACCAATTTTCAACCGACTAGAAATGTCGCTAATCAAGATTTTAAAAACAAAATGTTCCCTGTTATATAGTGTACAAACCTGCGAGTCCCATTTCTTTGAGGAGTTCATTGTTTTCAACCGGGCAGTAACAAATACCATACACAAGAGGGCCTGAAACAAGACATGAAACCATCATAAAAATAATTGTATTACATACCTATTCCACCTTACTATACTGATAGACATTTTCAAACCATGTGATAAATATATCTTGTATCACACTATATGCAATGTGGTCTGGAGCTTGTAAATGGGGAATTCCCTTTTTATTTTTACTGGAGTTAGTGTTGTTTTGTTACTGACATCATGTATGATTTACAAATTACATTGTATTTGAAACATGACACAAGATTGCAGCAGAGTATAATTCTTAATGTTAAGTAAATCCATAAAAGGAAGATTGATCGTAGATTTAAGAATGTGTTATGACGTTAAAATGAAAAATTTTTTTATAAAAAGTAAAAGAAGATATGTAGTAAATACATAACCTCACATATGTTTTTTTGCTTCCTATTTATTACACTCATTTATTCAGGAACGATGGAGCAGAAGTGTTCTAGACGCACAATAATTCAGAATCAACACTATTATAATTATTGACAATGATAGTAGTCTTAACGCAGAGATGAATTTTACTTGTGGTGCATACATGTACACCCAACTTATAATGTAGACAGCAGGCATGACGGAGCAGGGAGGGCTCTATCCACCTAATAATTCTGAATCAAATATATTATTGATAGTAAATCTTAAGGGTAGAGTAAACTCAAACAAGAGATTTACGTGTTGGAAAGATGCATACCCGGAACACCAACACATACTGACACTTTAAAGTTACATTGTCTGGTTACCATATTATAAGTTATAACATCATGTACAAATATGAAATACAAGCTCAAATGCACTTTTAAAAAACTTGTGTGTGTTCGCTATGAACGGATATCGTCAAAAGTATACGCTCGATTTGCAGTCAGTGCCGCCATAGCACGGCAAAGTTCAAACGACAGCTTGTTGTCAGTTTCTGTTAACATGTGCGTTTGCCGATTTCAAATTGTAGAGTGCGTCTCAAAAAATTAAAACAGTAATCTTGCACTGTATGAAGAACGTTCGTTTGAGGTACTAGTCTTCCCTTAAAACCGGTTTGATTTTGACAACCTACCTTCCAACTTCAAAATTAATATTTTATAAAGTGTTAGTAGAACTTACAAAGTTTAGTTTGTATACTAGTAACACATTAATTATGTATATATTGTTTAATAAAATATACTAAAGTAGACAATGAACGTTTTCACTTCTTATTTTTACATGTTAAAATAGACAAATTCAAATAAATTTTCTTTCATTTGGAAAGGGTAAAGTTGAGGGGGGGGAGGATTATCAACATCAAAGTTAGAGCATACTGATATAATATTCATCTGACACCATGCAACCATAAATAAAATGTGTTGGGTGCATCGTTAAATAAAACATCCTATCCTTCCATCTGCTGTTGGATGTCTAACATTTGGTAATTTTTACATATAATCTTAGAGAGGAATCGGGTGCATATGCACTGGGGGGGGGTTATTGGTGGTCAAAACCCTTACTTGCCCAAGCTTAAAAAATGTAAAATGTATTTTCTGGGGAGCATGGCCCCATATAAACTTTGCTAAACAGTATATAACCCCAACCCCGCTCAAATCCTTGCACACGCGCCTTGGAAACCCACTACATTTTTATTTATTTTTAGCAAGGAATCGTTTATATGTACCATCCCACAGACAGGATATCACATACCATGGACTTTATATACCTGTCGATGCGGATCGATGCTAAATGACCGTGCATTTACAAATTTTTTATAAAAATAATGTATAGTCTTGAAAAATGTAAATCGAAGACAGTACCCTCTTCCTCTACCCCAAGAGCGTTGCGTAATTAGTAACACGCCCTTACAAGTAATGCGTATGCCAACAGTTGGCCACTGTCAAAATTTCAAGGTAAATCCTCCACCCACTAATCCCTAGAAAGACGTACCATACCACTATGGAAATAAATATGTTTTGGAGTTATTAGACGATCCCTCAATCAAGACAGTAAAAAAAATCCTAAAATTGTGAAATCTCACATTATCTGTTGTTGGGGAATTTTACACTTGTTATAAGCCAATGAAAACGGAGCTCGGTAGGAGCCCGTCAAGTGTCCCACTTTCAAAATAATGGCTATGTTTTTTACCTGGATAAGCCAGCGTAGTGAAACCAATGATGATTGCGGTGCCATATATGAACCAAATGTAATGAGATTTTCTATTCTATATGCTTAAATAATAAAAATATTCCAGAGAATGCTGCTTTAACAAATGAAAAAAAAAAGCATAATTTTAGAGTTAATAAAAAAAAACATGATTATTCCTTCTAACTGGGCACAGCCATTTTGTTTTGTTTTTGTGTTTAGAACGTCGCCATGTGTGTCAGCTGAAATAGTCCGACTTTTTTCCTTTAATTCAAAGTGATGATTGTTTCAAAGTAAGTATTTTTTGGTCTTAGTGAACTTGAAATAGATCACAATATACGATTAGGGTGTAAAAATGTGATGGTAATCGTTATTTTGACTGCAATTTCGTACCGAGCAAAATTCCTCGGAACCGTTGTCCAGAATTTTCTAAGCCTAATGGCGTATTCGGTTGACAATGTAAACCTCGCCGTTTGTGCTTGCACGTGAGGTTTACATTGGTGACCTAAACGTGTCCCACGCACTAGTTTTGGGTTAGTCAGGATTAGGGCTTAGATTTAGAACTCTTTTCAAAATAGCCACTCTCTAAGTTTTGTAAACTTTTTTGTTTTAATTATGTTTGTCAGGGTGAATAAATATAATCGCCTACAGGCAGTACAGGCCAACGATCACTCGACAAGTTCAAGTTGAAATTGCAGAATGAAACACCGCTTCAAATTAATAAACTCTTGTTTTCACCTAAAACAGGTCCCCTGCCTGCCTCGTCTATTCCAAGACAGCATGGTTTAGATTTGGTACTTTCTGGAACATCACATTCAATAATACAATTCTTCGTTCTGTCCAACTCGAACCGACTTTGATCCATTACAATTTATTTACGAATCCCGCCAAATTACTTCCTGATTAAAGAGTACTTACGAGGAAGATAACTCTAGTCGACGATAGTCCATGAATCGTTTTTAAAAATAAATTACAAGCATTTCGAAGGTGAAATGTCATAAACTAAAAACCCACAATAAATTGAATAATGAAGAAAACCCTAACCAACCCAACCCAACACACCTCCCCCCCCCAAAAAAAAAAAACCCACCAACAACCGTGAAATAGGTCTATGACAGTGACAAACGCCAATATTTCCATACCCCATAAAAACAAAAGACAACAGCCATAATCTTGACATAAATAACTTTGAAATAACAAATATAATTTAATATTGATTTAATTGAAATAATGAGCTTGCACACCGTGCTAGTCAAACGATACTTCAAACAAAAAGTACAGCAATCTTGGTGCAGATGAACATACAAACGGGCAAAATACTAAAAAGTTAACATATAGCATTTGTTTAGTTAGGCGGGATTTAGTTCAGTCAGTTGAGTGCTCGCGTCGCAGGATCAAACGACCTCGGTGGGTCCATTCATCTGATAGGGTTTTTTTCTTCTCATTACAACCGGCTGTAGTATATGAGAGTGCATATACAAGAAAAATATATCCAATGATTAATAAATCAATGTGCTCCAGTGGTGTCGTTAAGCAAAACTAATTTTTTGTTTAGCTATTATAAGGCGAGCCATATATGAGATGCATTATTTGTATCGTGTAAACGGAATACATAATGGGCTCATGGGCTTTATTCTGCCATTACGTGGATCCGAAGATAGGTCCTTTCCCAAAATAAAATTCCCAATTTCAATACTAAAAATACCCCATATACATAGAGATTATTATACGAGCTCGTGTGTTGTACTGATTTCATGAAACAAGTGTCAGGATGTTTGCCACCGAGCAGGACTGGAGAAGCAACGTCATGTTATGATGTCGCTTCCCAATATTTACATAGGTCTGTAGTACGGTAATATATTAAACAGTGGTGTACTGCATCATTCGGCGGCCTAATATGATTGTTTTGTTGTTTTGTTTAACGACGCACTCAACACATTTTAAGTACGGTTATATTGGCGTCGGACATATGGTTATGTCGAGAAAAACCCCCAGTGGTTAGCTGACGGGGATCGATCCTAGACCGAACACGCATCAGGCGGGCACTGCCTAGTATGAATACTCACACTAATGTTCCCAATCCCATCAGACTGGCCAAAAACAAACTGTGGATAAATCCCTGGATCAACACTGTATTGGCACTTGATGCATTTATCATAGAACATTGACTTATTGAAACAGGAGCCAGTTGTCTACAGATTATTAATCTACTATGTAAGAATCCACTGCACTTTGAGTGACATCTCTACCATTGAGACATATTCTACTCCCCAAGTCACTAACATGTACTTAGATTACTATAACAGCTGACAACAAACACATTTACTTCTTGATCATTTATTTGTCAAAGAATTTTAAGTATTCTGTAGCAAAGATGCATGTACAGAAACATAGTAGTATTTTTTGTTACCCAATATGGTTGATACAATGTTTAACAAAATAAATTAGAAGGGCAACAAGGCAGGCTTCCGATAGTTGAAAATTGACGTTTACAAACCATTTATGAGTTACGTAAAAACTAATTAAGACAACCTGTTTCATTTTTGTGTGAACTTGTCATGACCATATAAATTTTGTTAAAATGTTTATACTTGAATAAAATATAGGTTATGCAAAGCTACTTGTATGAGTGATGCAGAAACTAACTTATCATTCTTGGAATTTTCATAGGACTGCAAGGTAAATGTGAACGAAAGACTGAAATAACAATTTAAATAACCAAGTACAAGAATATACAACGCAATACATTGTTTAATGTGATAGTTGTGTAAAAGCATTGTTTTTATGAAGTTTGGGACCAGGTATTTTCTCAAATGAGGATGAAGTGCTATTGCCGCTTTTGTCTAAATGTCCATATTATTTGTCTTTACCAGCCTATATACATATATAATTTATTGTTTTCTCTTAGAAAACAAAGTGAGAGTGTGTGTTTGTGAGAAAATGTAGATCTATGACTGATGGGCCAAGACAGCAGGGTGTTGGCAATTGGAGTGGGGAGGGGCTTTAGGAGAGAGGAAAAAATTCAATGACAGAAGAGAGAATATTATAAAGTAAATCAGGAATCAACTTGGCAGTGATTAAATGCAAGAAAACTAGTTAAGCACTGAAAATGACATTACAAAATGAGATGCATTACATGAAACACAAGAATGTGTACCAACTATAACATACAACAGCATTTAACATATATCAATTAACAAGCAATATAATATAACACTAATGATTTTTAACCCATGTTAACGTTTTTGTTGAAAAATTCACATTTACAATAGGTTACTTTCTGATGACAACAACTATTTAGCAAATCAACACTATGCAAATGTACCAAATATAAATATAATATAAATATAAAAAAAAGTTCAGTACTGTCAATCAAAAAATTAATGGAGCAAAACATTAATAAAACTAAATAA
>JAECMU010057310.1:0-13200 GCA_016106625.1 Dracogyra subfuscus
ATAATTCTGAGAAAAATAATGGCTATTTGGAGAGCAGAGGTGTGACGTATTATTTTGAGTCACGTGACAGGCATTCCCCGAATAACCACACTGCCAAAACAATTTACCAAGGTCGTGCAACGAGAACGCATGACCGTCCTATGCGACGTAGGGTAAATAGAAAAAACAACAATAACAAAAATAAGTTATTAAAAATAATAAAAACATGTACTAAATGATAATAAGCTTATACATTAGTTTATTTTAGCAACAGACGCATTTTAAACGTTGACAATCCCGACTAGTTAGGCCTTTGCATATATAGATACATTTTTCGTTAGTCGTACGCGAAAAACTCTAAACATGTGGATCACGAACACCTTCATTTTCCACCTTGCAAAATTCATTATTATACAAAATATGCCATAACAGCTGACTTGGGATAGGAAATGTTAAATTTTTAAAGAATACACTGAACTAGACAGTGTATATATATATAATGTGACTATATATATACATGAAGGCCGTGCATAGAGCCTCCGCTAACGAGGGCTGGCTATATTCACAGCAAACATGTATATAGGCGGTAAATAAGTATTTGATTCATCCAAATTACTGAACTATCAGGAACAGGAGGAATACATACTAAGTACTGTACGAACAGAGCATTTTCTGGACGGGGGGGGCATGGATTTAGCAGACCCTTTTGTAATAATTAATTCTAATTAAAATTTGCTCCACTATTACATATGGATCTAACAGCAGCCCGTTGGAGATCATGTCCAGCTGACCTTTCATTAGACTAACCTGTGGACGACAAAACATACGACAGTACACAGGTTTAAAAATATTTTTTTACGCTATACATTTAACCGAATGACCACTTTGCGAACCAGACAAAATAATTTGATAATAATAATAGTAATAATAATAATAAATGGTGAATTCATGTTCTGAATGTTTATTATTTTATTTCCGCGTATTCGCAATTATTTTCATTATTTGCCATGTGTATAGCCGGCCTCCGTTTGCCAAGTCTCTATACATGGTGATTGTTTATATAAAATTCAAAAATACATTATACGGTTGTCGTATATATAGCCACATTACTACGAATCTATTTTGCCGTAATGTTTTAACTTATAAGTGTGAAGAGTTCTAACTTTTAAAAATTAAGCGTATTATGGAATTTCCTCGTTCTTAGTTCAAATAAAATGTTTTGGATCACACAGTAAACTAGGTTTTGTATTCCAAATGAATGTAATTTCCATTTATAATCCACATTTAGAGAAATAAGGCCCAATAAATCTGTGATCGTGTGCCTTTAAAGCAAAATTGCACACTACTATTCCATCTTCGCTTGATCATGCTCCTATATTCATGTACGTTATTCTTGAAATTAATGGAACAACTTTATTGAATAAACAATGTAACTGATTAGGCAAGTGTCATTGTACATGTCTATTGTATAGTTCTTGAAAGGGCTAGTTAATTCTCTGAAGGAATACTGTGTCTGCATATACATCTTTATTACCCATATGGTTAAAAATCTCTTTGTACATACATGTATCAAAGTGATAACGTCGCACTAGAACACTTAAGTGGGATGTCACACGATGACGTCATAAATTGGAGCACAACCGTACAGGAACGGCAACGAAACGAGATGAGTGATAAAAATTAAGATAGATTATGGGTAATAACTAGGATATTAAACTCGCTACCATTTCGTGTCATGTTTGTCCCTCATGAAATAATTTTCATTGTCACACGCTAAAGCTCATGACCATTGGAAATTATTTCACTCAGGACATAAACTTGATATGAAATGGAAGCTTGTTTAATATTCTATAAGTATACTGTACATCACCAAGGGTTTCCCATCTTGTCCCAAAAATCGAATGTAGTGTCCTACCTGGTTTTCCACATGCCCTTCCTACATTCCATGTTATGTACATGTATGTAAGATAGTAAAATTATAATTGGTAATATCGTATTATATAATTATATGATATTATACATGTACCTTAAAAGACATCCATATCCAACAATTTAAATAGGCTAAAACCCATGGCACCATGAAAACAAAGAAAACTTAATGCAAAGTAAGTTTCCTTCGTCAGGGGTGAAATGGAAAATAGTTCAATAGTCCTCCAGGCAAGAACCAACTAAAATTTACTAGCCCACCAGTATTTCTACTAGTCTGCTGCCAGCCCATAGAACAATATATTTATTATAATGTCTACTTCAAATGATCTATATAGGCTATATTTGACAAATATATGTTAAGTTGTCTGTTGTCAATACAGCACATGCATTTTGTGTATTTCGTCATAATTCTGAACAGTTTGTTTGAAGGGTTGGGGTAGCTGATGTGGAGTCATGGATTTGATGGGGAAACAAATTACGGTCATTAGAAAAACACAGATTGCCCACCGAACAGTTGGTTGCATTTTTAAACTCTTTTCTCAGAATTTTTACTCTCATTTAGCAAGTGAGCGAGTACTTTCTATACACCTGTTCATGCCCCTCTTTTGAAGAAAAACGTTTTGCTTTGGTGCCACCTCCATATTGCCTTGGTGCCCTACTTTTGTTTAGTAAACTGAAGGCAGTTGCTGGTCCCTTCTAAAATTAACATTTGACCCCTGCATCACATTTTATAGTGTTCTGTGTGGTCCGTTTTAGGTGTTTTGTTGGACCACTTCTTTATTTTGCTGCACCTCTCTTTTATTTTATTTTTTGTCTTGAAAGAATTATCTGTGTAAAATGTTGCTGGGATGCTTGGCTTAGAAGTGGAAAAAACCCCAACTGAATTCATATTATTCTCGTTAAAATTATACAGATTTAATTTACTTTTATCAACTAATTAACATAACTCATAAGGCTGGTTGAGAGAGATTATATGTGACGTCATTAAGTTTTTTTGACAGCAGCTAAAAGAAGATACATGTAGGATAGCAGTCCAGTGCGTTGAATAAAAAAGAAATGCTTTATACACTTGATTTAATACAAAATAGCTCCGGACATTATCAAAACAATGAAATCGGTACATTGTTTTGGTTAGTGAATAAGAAACATAAATTGTACAATTAGCATTACATATTATGTATTTACATTATTCGGTTCAGAGCAGGCAGCATAGCCCAGTGGTACAGTGCCCGCCTGATGCGCAGTCGGTCTAGGATCGATCCCCATCAGTTAACCACTGGGTTTTTTCTCGACATCACCATATGTCCGACGCCGATATAACCGTAATTATAATGTGTTGAGTGCGTCGTTAAACAAAAAATTTAAAAAAAAATTGGTTCAGCTAGTGACGAATACAACTACGATTCAGATCGCTGTATGGTTTACCAAATATTCGAATATATCATTACACCCCTAATGTACATGTACATATATGATTCTCCAAGCTAATCGGACAATATATAAAATATACATAGAGATTATTACACAAGCTGGTGTGTCATACTGATTTTATGAAATGGGTGTCAGGATTCTTGTATTGCCTGAGCAAGAATTCCCACATGAGTGTAATAATTTCTTTAGTATCAGTATTACCCAGAATATTTGTTTATGAATTACAAGACAAGAACATGTCAAAACATTTGAAACATAATTAGGAGATGATGAAATGATGTCATTTTTGTATGCAGTTACACAAAGCTAAGACTGGTGAAGCCGCATTATGTTATATTACTTCCCAAAATTACTTCATTCATTGTGCATGTGAAATCATTTAGACTCACATGGGTCAGACTCATACTGATTATATTTTCCTGTATATCTTTAACTTTGTGGATAATAAATGTAGCTTCGTAATAGCCGGCTTTTCAGTCTTTAAATACCATCCTAAAAAGAAGGGTTGCCTAAAAAGAAGGGTTGGCATTTATGTGTAGTTAACAAAAAAGGTCCAAGAAATACAGTCCCATGTGGAATATATCTATCTTGCATGACCACGTGACTTCTGTTGTTTGAGCTGATATTAACATTGGGTGACATCACGTAAACGACAAAATAACGCAAGAAATAGTTTTTATATTTCATAAAAACAAGGCGACCTGGTGTCATAATGCAATTATACTGCCATTTTCGGTTTATACTTTTAGTATAAACTATTTTTGAGTACAGTCTTTTTAATGGTTATGATTATTTTATTGTAAGATAAAAAAGGATTTTTTAAAGGTTTTTCACATTTTCCCAAACTGCTTGTTTTTCATCTACTGGATGGGAGAAAAATAATCCTTCATTATGTATCCATTTTTTTTTTAATGGCATCGTTTGTTAATAGCAGACATCCATGTGGAATCAATCATTCATAGGCTGACAAAAATGATGTGGGTGGATGTCATTGTCAGTTTTAAGTTTTAAGGTCATTTTCAAGGTCATAAAGGTCACCAAGGTCAAAAATGGTGTTTTCACAAGTTTAATTGTCTAAGTAGTTTATAATTGCAACAGAAGAATAGTGTTTAGTCATTCTTCAAATCCATATAAGTAAACATTTAAAAATCCAAGATGGTGGCCACACTTCCTAAGATGGCAGCCATTTTTGCACTTTTGAACATAACTTAGAAGATTCGCTAACGTTGAGCGATGTTGGTGTCCATTTGTCTGTTTTTGCGTATGATGAAATCATTTATGCTCTTTTTAGTCTTCTTACATATATAATTATGATATTTGAAGCTATTTTAACACAATTGTATATGCACATATAACAAGGCAAAGTATAATGATGTCTGTTGTCCAGCTGGGTTGCAGCAACCGACTATATCACATCCACATGCTGCAGTGCATTGCATGTTCTTCTTGAAGCAGGAACAGCAGGCAGTCTTGCACTTAGGACTTGCAGCAGCATGGCACCAGTTCCAAGCACGCATCTGGGATATGGGGGGAGCCTTGTCTTGACTGCTGTCAGAGACTCTGCATCCTTCTTCCAGGCCTTGGTGGCTCCTGGGTTTGGAACAACTATGTGTTCTTTATTTGCTTGCAACCAGATCTTAGCCTGGTAGTTGGCACGTATTACGTGAAGTTCCAGGGCAGCGAAAGTCTTTGAGTGATGCATCTTTAGTGCATAATAAAAATCCTGTAGTTCCCTATGCTAGTCATTCTTTCACATTTGTGATGACTGCCTGCACTCCTCTCTCTTCTGCAGTTAAGTGATCACTGACTTCCTCACTTGGTGCAGTGTCTTTGGTGACCAGGGACACCAGAGGTATGTCCATAGTCTCTGAGTAGGTGTCCCCATTCTCTTCTGCTGATTTTGTGTGTAACCTGAACACATCATATCTTCACGTCATCAGCACCACGCCTTGTTCGAGATGGAAGACTATCAGAACGGGAGAAAACCGTCTCCTCGTCATCATAATCTAGGTTTAAGAGTGACCTGGTTTCTTGTGAAATGTGTGATCGTTTTGACCATGTGACACAAAAATTGTCTCTGGCTTGGTCATTACTTGTGATGCCGATGATGCCATTATGCATCTTACATGCCCTGTTGCCTGATCAACAGGGATTTGGTTGAAATACCTTTTGGTCCACTTCACTACAAAGTTTCCTTCAAAAAACTCTGCATTGACCAGTGGTGCTGTCTTATCGAGGATTGTGTTTAAAATGGCTAACACTAAAGTAATATTCCATTGGAGAGGATTTATGATAGCATAAATGGATTAAGCATGCTTGAAAATATACAAATAGACACCAAGGTCACTCAAATCGATGATTATATGCAAAGTTATATCAAAAAGTACAAAATTAACCGACATTTGGGGGAAAATGGCTGCCATCTTTGAAAAAGTGGCCGCCATCTTGGATTTGGATTTGAAGAATGCCTCAAGGTGCCAATTATCATGCTTCTGCTGCAATTATAAACTACTTAGACAAATAAACCTGCGAAAACACCATTTTTGACTTTGGTGACCTTTATGACCTTGAAAATGACCTTGAAACTCAAAATTGACAATGGCATCCATGCACCCACATCATTTTTGTCATCCTATGAATGATTGATTTCACATGGATGTCTGCTATTAACAAACGATGCCGTTAAAACAAAATTACAGGCCTTTTTCATATTTGGCTGGTCCTCTAACAGGGCTATTCCACCCGAGGGTCCATAATATGATGTCAGGAACTCGGCAAGCCTCGTCCCTGACAACAAATTATGTACCCTCGGGTGGAATAGCCCTGTCCCACATGGACACATATGAAGGATTCTTTTAATATAAAACATGTATGGAAAAGCAATACTGTCAAAAACACGTTGGCAATTTCAATCTTCGGCAGCTTTAACATCATTTATAACAGCATCTGTTGTGCCCCATACTGTACGGTATACTTTTGTCTGTTTGACTTTGAGACACAACAAAAGTTATATTTTATTTGAGCAACAAAAACATTTATTTAGTTTTTATTCCGTCTGGATTCTCTGGGTAAAATCATTCACACCAAATTTGTTAGTAATTGGTACAGTCTTTGTGTCCACTATCACCTGATGCTTTGTTCATGATTAATACCGGCCTCAGTGACATCGTGGTTAGGCCATCAGTCTACAGGCTGGTAGGTACTGGGTTCGGATCCCAGTCGAGGCATGGGATTTTTAATTCAGATACCAACTCCAAACCCTGAGAGAGTGCTCCGCAAGGCTCAATGGGTAGGTGTAAACCACTTGCAATGACCAGATATCCATAACTGGTTAAACAAAGGCCATGGTTTGTGCTATCCTGCCTGTGGGAAGCGCAAGTAAAAGATCTCTTTCTGCTAATCGGAAAGAGTAGCCCATTAAGTGGCGACAGCAGGTTTCTTCTCAAAATCTGTGTGGTCCTTAACCATATGTCTGACACCATATAACTGTAAATAAAATGTGTTGAGTGCATCGTTAAATAAAACATTTCTTTCTTTCTTGTTCACGATTAGATTTATTTAGATTAGATAACTTTTACTTTCTGTCATTTGTTTATTCTACAATTGAAACCTTTTTATGAAAGTGATTTCATGGCTTGTATTGTAAAACAAAGGAAATGGAAGTTGCTTTATGATTCAACAAAAAGTTAGTTGTAAATAAGAGTTGACAATGCTGCTTATTTAATTCTTCATATGGTTGTGTGTTTATATTATTGTTATCATCATACATTATTAAATGCAGGTGTGTGACATTTTGATTCATTTTTAACCTATAATTAAAACTTTAGTTATGGGCAGAACAGACAAAACCTCTTATACGAAGTGGTTTGTATATGAACTGATTCAGTAAGAAATGACATAAGTACAAAGCGACTGTTTAATAGGACCCATTCATTTCTCTATGTAGATGAAATCCTGCAAGGCATTAATTAAACACTTAAAATGCAATCAATATGTTTTCACTACCGTATAAGCATTATGATAAACATAAATAGAAACAAATGTTATTTCATTTGGATATAAAGCTGTTTCTAATAAGATACCCCATCGCTTGAGAAAATGTTAAAAACCATACATTGAGAACAAAAGAATTGTTGCTAATGAAGTAGCCGCTACATGATAGATAAATATTGTATCCGATACAAGACCAGACAGCGAGACCTATCGGTCAGACTTATTTCAGCAGGAAGTAGTAGTGTTCGTCATTACAGTAATCTATCTTGGGTGATCAATGTTTCGCCAGAAAGATATTTTGGAATATGGCGCTATGGACTTGAATGCAATCACAGTCAACAGGGCCTTTAAAGGGACATTCCTGAGTTTGCTGCAATTTTTAAGATTTTAAGATACACGTAGACTTTTTTAACAATTGTAATTACATATCAAATATATTTTTTTGCATAAAATATTAGTGGCTGTATATTAAACATGTTTCTGATCGTTCTAATATTTGTACTAGGTTAAATTTCATTTTATTTCCAAAAAATTTTTCTTTCATATGTACAAAATTGTTTGAAAACAAAATCCAGTTTGGGCTTCTTACAAATATTAAGACGACCAGAAATGCATTGAATATACAGACACTGATATTCTAAACAAGAAAATACATTTAACATGTACATTTAATCATAGAAATATTTTATTAATCGGAAACATCTTACAATGCAGCAAACTCAGGAAGGTTATATATGGCTTCGGACATATATATTACCTGTACATGGTTTAGGACCACACAGATAACGAGAGAGAAAACCTGCTACCACCATACAGTGGGCTACTCCTTCTGATTAGCAGCAAGGGATTTTTTTTTACATGCAACATCATACAGACAGGATAACACATACCATGGCCTTTGTTGCACCAGTCATGGAATGACAGGTATGATTGCGATCCTAGACCGTCTGCTCATCAGGTGAGTGCTTTACCACTGAGCTACGTGTATATTCTGCTCCAGTGATGATGGATAATTATGTCTGGCAATAATTGGTAACAGACTTTCAGTTCCATGATTGTACTTTTATGCCACCAGCACACTACCAGAAATAATTGTTTTCATGAAATCGGTGAGGGAGGGTGGGTGTTGGTTGGGGGAATGTGACATTTATGATGTATGTGTACCAGTGTTAATTAAATATATATTGAACTGAATGCTAAAGTTGCACAAAGAATAGCTGATTATATATTGTAATAATGTAACTAGCACAGTAAAACAGTAATTTGTATATTACATACATGTACAATGCCATATAACCATAAAATTGTAAAATAAATTAAAAGTTTACCAAGTTTTGTAATCTCCATTTTGTGGAATAATGAGCATGCACTGAAATATGCCAATACCGAGGTGCGAACCCAGGACCAGCAGTACATATCACAAAGTCTGCATTAGCACTACACCACCAACTCCAGATAATCACACCCCTTCTGGTTAACTTGGATGGTCCTGGTACTGTTAGGTCTATTTATAGCCATTGGAATTCCATTAGGTACTGTAGTTGGTGAGCCTGTGCATGTATCTGGTAACAGTGCTTGAGTGACATCCATGGTGACTGGTCTGCAGTTGAGGTAGCATGATTGCCACACATGGGGCCTATTCTCACCTCCTTCGTCTTGGAAGCTGCTGGGTGTAGGGAGGTTAAAGATGTAAGCTGCTTTTATTTAATGTACAAGTTTAGAGAATTAATATCTATTTTGAAACTCATCTTGAATTTCTGAAGAAGAAAAACAGATTTAAGATTATTTTTTTCATTTCATACATGTAATAATGGAAACAACATTATGCATGTTGCACATCAAGGCAATGTCACTGCATGTAGGTTCTGTTTCAAAGTGTTTGTATCTGTAGAATTCCAGAAATTGTAACGGTGCATTGATGGCATAGTACTAGCTCCATGCACAGTAATGTAGACCAATTTACGATGGCCCAGATCTTCATGTGTTGCTTTGTACATGTAAGTACCTGTTTGCTGTGAGCATGGTGTGTATGTTAATAGTGTGATGGACGTCATGGTCTGAGAAACATGCACCGAAGAGTGTGGGTTTTTTTTTCATCTTCTAATTGTTGACATTGTTAATTATATTATGTGCCCAATAACTTGCCCTATTCCATGCTAGGGTGTCATTAAACATTCATTCATTCATTCATTCATTCATTCATTCATTCATTCTGGGAATATTCATAATATGCCTGCATATTATACATATAATATCAGGTGTGTGTGCATCACACACACGCACACACGCACACACACATGCCTTTCCAAACCATTCAAGCAATTTCTTTCTTTTTTTACATAATATGTTTTCAACCCTCCTTGAAATTTTGCTTTTCAGTCTAGACCACTCCAGCCCTTAAATTCAGACAAGTTTGCCACGGCAGTTAAGTGCCGTCACAAATACATTTTGCAACGGCACTATGGCAGCAATTTTAAAGAAAAGATTAATGCTGTCAAAATTCTTCATATATGATCCACTGCTTTAATAATATGCTAAAATATAGCATCTTAACTTTACTTTCGTAAGCTTCTATACTGGAATAAACCAATTTATATTAATTGAGGAAACTGAGGTACATAATAAATTTATGCTTTTTTCTGGGATCTGTAATTGGACAGAGTTCAGAGAGAAATGCCTACAGACTTTTAACCACTCACAGATTTGTGACGGCAATGAAATACTGTCGCAAATCAAGTTTGCGATAGCTTTTGCATTGCCGATTGCCGCCGCGAATTTTGAGGGCTCCCATTCCCACCCCACCACCGTGAAGATTCCTGCACATACTCATGAATACCACAGTGTTGCTAAACTGTGTTTTGGGTTTGCAAAATCACAAATACATTCAAGTTATGTTTATATAATTAAGTGTATTTTAATCCATTAATATTTTGTTTGCCACCAGTTTACATTTCATCAGGTGGTGGTGTGAAGAGTTTTACACATTAAGTACATGTACATAACACTTGTATTTTGATTATCTTAAGTTAAAGTTTGTTTTAACACCTTTACAAGAGCACATTGATTACAGGATGTTAAACATTTGGTAAGTTTTGACACATTCATTTGATTGTAGTCTTAAGAGAAAATATTACATTTTTTTCCTAAGCAGTATGGGATCTTTTGTATGCATGATCCCACAGAGAACAGACCATACGTGTACAGGAGTACAGACTTTGATATTAAGGTTCTGAATATTTACAATGTTGCTGTGACTGCTCACAAAGGTACATGTATATACATCTGCAAATATTTTTGCTCATGATTACATGTACATGTATTTGCATGTATATGTATGTAAGCGGGCAGCGTGGCCCAGTGGTACAGTGCCCGTCTGATGCGCGGTCGGTCTAGGATCGATCCCCGTCAGCTGACCACTGGGGTTTTTTCTTGACATAACCATATGTCCGACGCCGATATAACCGTAATTAAAATGTGTTGAGTGCGTCGTTAAACAAACCAAAAAAAAAAAAAAAAAAAAAAGTATATGTATGCATCAAAGTTTCTAGATTGTTTTAGCCCCACTCCCATGGCTAGTGATATTCAATGTTGGGCTAGTAAATAACTACCATTGCCATGCCTGATGGCTAGTGAAAAACGTTGTCAAGTGCTATATTTTATAAATATGAATATCCTGCCCCCACCTCCATCCCCCAATCTTGGTATTTTAAGCTCTATATCCCTCTTAAGGTGACATTATTACTATTAGTAAAATTGTATTCATTTAAATAAATTAGTTCTAGTGAATTTTTAATTGTGGATAGTGAATATTCAAAATCACTGATCCCATGGCTATGGATTTTATAAACATTCTAGAAAGCCTGATACATGCACTTGTACAGGTACTTCTCCGTCAGCTAACCACTGGGGTTTTTTCTCGACATAACCATATGTCCGACGCCGATATAACCATAATTAAAATGTGTTGAGTGCGTCGTTAAACAAAATACATTAAAATACCAGAATAGTTCTTTGTACTCGATAGTGAATGTATTGTTTATATTTTATTTTATATTTAAAAAAAATTCAGGCTTCAGAAGAGGAAGAAGAAGTGAAAATTGAAACATTTACATCTGAACCAGTTCAACAAGTTGTAACTCAGACCGATTCAGAAGTAATGGAAACGGCAATAGAAACTAAGACTGAGGTTGCATTGCCTGAGCCACAAGAAAAGGAAACTACTCCAGTAGCCAGTCCTAAGATAGAAGACAAGGAAGGAACTCCAATAGAGGCATCTAAGACAGCATCTGAATGTTCTGTTGCCAATGGTGCGGAGATGGACAACAGTGAGGGATCTGGTGATGCTGCACAGGAGGAAGTGTCGCCAGATGGAGACAACAGCTCGGAGGAACTCCTCTCTGATGCTAAAGAAGCCAGTCCAGAAGCTTCTGTTGAGCCTGTAGAAGGACCTGAGTCGGGTCAGACACAAGTGAAAGGAAAATCATCTGAATCACCAACTAAACCTAAGAGTAAAAAGAAGGAAGACAAGAGCATAGGTATGAAATCTTCATTTTTAATAATTTCCAGTCATAATGTGGAGTTGATTGTTTGTAAATTGTTGATTTTATGTTGTACTATGTTGCATCTGAAATTGTATTTGAATTTGTTTTAATACTTTCACTAATAGTAATAAAAAAATTATATATATATATATACATGTATATATATATATATATATATATAAATAATAATAATAAATAAATAAATAATAAAAAATAAATAAATAATGGTGTTTTACAGTATTTCTGTATTGTTTCATGTTCTTTTTCACTTGAACTAAATATGTTTGCCATTACCTTTCCCTCCATAGTTATAACGTTTAAAACTCAGAACATTTAAAAATCATGACCCACCAAGACCCTGGCCATATGCTTTTATGCTGGGGTGTAATTAATTATTGTGTCCAAGATTTGTAGATGGCTATATCAGTATAGTTTACATCTTCCTTTCATTTGAACTTTTATAAGTCGACGAGAAATTATATATTTGGCAACAGAAATGTTTTGGAATCTTAAATTCCATCCAGAATTAATTGTAATTTTTTTTAAACACTTTGACTTCTATACAAAGTTTTAAAATATACTTAACTTGATTTTATGGTTTTACATAATATATATTTATAAATAATATTTTTATATAGGTACTTGCCATTTGTGACACCCAATAGCCAATGTGTATTTTTGTTCTAGGGTGTCGTTTGTTCATTGAACTTTTATCTTTTTGCTTACATGTATAAATCCAATTAAAGTTCACACTCCTCTGTTTGAAATACTGCCATTCTGACTTTGTTTTGTTGATTAACATCACCACGAGCTGTGAAATAAAAAAAATTCTTTTACATCTATATTAGTGTGTTAGATTTTGCTCCAGTCGGGATGAATTTGTAGTTTACTGGACCAAATGTCCAGCAGGAATTTCAGCCAATTTTGACCCCAGTACATACTATACTGTCTTGGGCACATGCCTCTGCCATTCGGTCTGCCTGTCCAAGACAGTTGGGTATTGGTTAGTGGATAGTGAGAGAGAAGTTGATATAGTGACATGGCTTACAGTACAGTACTTACATTAAAAGAAAGCCACTGAGCTGTTAAAATACTCTGGGTAGGAATCCACTACCCATGGCCCAGTGGTAGAGTGCCCGCCTGATGCGCGGTCGGTCTCGGATCGATCCCCGTCAGCTGACCACTGGGTTTTTTTCTCGACATCACCATATGTCCGACGCCGATATAACCGTCATTTAATGTGTTGAGTGCGTCGTTAAACAAACCAACAAAAAAAAAAGAAAAAAAGAATCCACTACCAGGATGTGAACCCATTACCTACCAGTTG
>JAECMU010057312.1:0-10089 GCA_016106625.1 Dracogyra subfuscus
ACTCCAAATTGGGAAAAAAAACCGACATAGCCTTGGGGAATGGTGCCGATATTCGGAGTCTAGTAACATAGGTGATAAAACCCTGAATCCACCTGCTTATGTTATTGTTGCAACATGATTACAGTTGCAATCCATAGGCCTACTGGTTAACCAGGTACAATGACACAACTAAAATGACTTAAGTTGTAGGTAGAGCTGGGCGGTATTCGGTATATACCGATCGGTATCGGTATCATGTCAATACCGAAATACCGTACCGATCAAATATCAAAATACCGAAAATTTCGGTATTGCAAAGTATGTATTCCAGCCTTTAAGTAAAACACTAAAAATACATCTGACGACACCACATTACCCACAAAATGGCCGATAAGAAGCGTATGGGCAAAATATTTCAATAGAAAGGACCGAAAAAGGAAAAGTATTGGCCGACTATGGCAATACAACCAATTTGAAGTCGAAGAGAAAACATGTAAAAATTATATCATGTACGCGAAATTGTTTCAGTGCTAGGCGCACGTGTACAAGCGATGTCATTTCACGTGATTGAGGCGTGATTCGATGTTTAGGGCCTACTAAATTCGGGTCATTCCGTGAATGCATTCTGTTGTTGAATTTGTGTCACAGTAACAGTTTTGCGTTACCTACTACTGTTAGTTTTTGTTGAGGCCGGGGTTCTAACTTTCTAACACCGCATTACAGACAAGCGTGTCTGACGACCACGCATTTATATCTTGAAAAGAATGCTTTAGGCCGTATCTTTAACGGAATAAAACGAATACTTCCTGAGACTGTTAATTTTTTAAATCGGAAAAATGTCGGAGAGGTTCATTTTTAAAACAGCCACTTTTTATATTTATTAAATAAAACTGTTACGTTTTTTTCAGCAATTTATAGTGACTAGAAGTAGAAACGTAGCTTTCTGTTGTTTACTATTCCATGACCGAGCGCCCAGAGAACCGGGAATGAATGTGGAGTTGTATTGTTAGCATGATGTATTTAACTATGTAAGGTAGACAATTTGTTAATTTTTAAAAATAACGTTTTTATTCCATGGATCGAAAAATCGCAAACACCCGTTTGCATGCATGGAAATGATACGTAGCCTCGGATGCATTGTTGGTTACATTGGCCGCTATCTAACTGTAAATGTTTACCTGTAGGTCATCAGATGAGCAATGGTTCAAAGACATTATGGGTTGGACATAAATAAGGGGAAGACCATAACGTGGGCGTGCATTTAGAGACAGGTACACTTAAAATACTGCTTAATATTGGTTAGTTATTAGTGTTATATGAATACCGAATACCGTACCGATACCGAGGTAAATTGCCACCAAAATACCGATACCGATACCGAACTTGAAATTTCAATACCGCCAGCTCTAGTTGTAGGGCTGTAAAGAGGTGGAACATACGGGTTCATGAAACTAAATCAGAAACAAGTTTTATTTAAAGGTTGTATTTGTTTGTGTTTGGAGCGGGATGTAACCCAGTGTTAAAGCGCTCGCTCGATGCACGGTCGATCTAGGATAGATCCCTGTCGATAGACCCACTGGGTATCACGTCAGGAATTAGTCTTCAAACTGAAGAAACAAAACATACCTGATTTTTTTGGATGCATCGCAATGATCTGTAATAATATCAATCCCAGTAACACAGCAACGTGTAAATGTGGTTTATTTTTCAATACAAAATAAACCGCTATTGTCAAAGTGTAGAAATAACTTTATTATGTTTTGTATATAAATTAACCCACGTATAGAAATAATAGTCGGGAGTGTTTTCTTGGTTAACTGGTCTTTTCTTTCTGTGGCCTGTACCTGTTGTTCCTGATTGGCAGGTGTATATTTAGATGGTCCAAAGACACTGTGTCTAGACACTAAAAAGATGTGCCTCTTTTATTAAGATCACAGGATATTGTGAGATAACCTCAAATCGTAATGGACTTTATCAGCCGACCCACTTTATTACTGAAAGTAATTCTGTAAAACGTTTAATTAAGTATACCTGTCCATCTAAAATCACAAAACTTACCAATTAAGTAGTCCCAAAGAAAAGAAAATTATCACTTGGGTATCGTAAGTGGTCGTTTTTGCTCGAACGTTTCTTACCAATAGGCCTAATAATATGCATTTTTTCTTTGGATTTTTTTTAAAGAGAATTTGTTTACTATAACTCCATTTTGTTATATTTATGCAAATTTAAATATATTTGGTTAAATAGATTATTATACTATCAAGTCTTTTATGTTGTTTTACAAGTCAGGTTGATGAAAGCGAATAGCACAATGTATAGTTACCTCGCAGATCTGTGACCAGTCGATCATACATATCGTGGAATCCCATGATGATCAACAAAATACACAAGTACACC
Organism: Dracogyra subfuscus; assembly: GCA_016106625.1. Taxonomy (NCBI): domain Eukaryota; kingdom Metazoa; phylum Mollusca; class Gastropoda; order Neomphalida; family Peltospiridae; genus Dracogyra; species Dracogyra subfuscus. The sequence goes on from JAECMU010057312.1 coordinate 2,377, forward strand.
TGAAATTATAAAACAAATTAAAATGTACAACTATACAAATAAAACCCCACTAGTCTGCACTACAAGTAGTTTACACCTGGTCTGCGAATATCTTTCCACAAAAGAAACTGGCCATGTAGTAATTTTAAAGACCAAATAATTGCAGTTTTTATTATAAACAGGTTCTGTTTATACACAGAAAATAGGGATTAACCCGATTATACACATAACATACATGTGTAAACAATGATTACACAACTCTGTAGCACTACAAATGGGGTAGGTTATTCAACTGTTACAATTGAAGGAAAGCGGTTAAAAACATACTAGTCAATTTCCAATGTCATTATGATCAGGTCTATCACTGGATTGATTACAAATACATGCCAGAATGCATGCATTAGACGTTATGTACAATGTTCATTCTTACACCACAATTTTACACCCCATTACCGAATAAGAATAATTTGGAATGTACATTTATGTTTTATGCCTCAAATGAATTGCAAAACATTTGCCTGTATGGATTTATAACTAAATAACATGAATCAATCCACATTCATTATTTACACGAGACAAAAACATATAATACATTGAAAATGCTATGCAGACATGAAAGACGTTATGAATGGGAGAAATGCCCACAAATTTACCCACTATATCTTAAGAAAATAAGTAACTGAAATAACTTCTAATTAGATCACTGCATGTACATGTAATTAAACAAATTATGGAAGCAAAAAATATACTGCTATTTCTCACTTAAGCCAAACCATAATACATTTCGTTTATAACCTTTTGCTAACAAGGACATTGAACCATCATTTGAATCCAAGAAGGCCACCAAATTGGTCAACCAAAGAAAAATGTTAGTCAGACGAGGGCACTGAACCTTGCAGTTCGATACCAACAATTATTCTTAGTATTTTTTGCATCTATGAAAAAAGCAAATTGGGGACATGAGGAGTACCAATTTGGCACATTTTATCATTTTGAAATATTCAAGATGGCTGCCAAAACACAAAACTGACAATATATTTGATAATTGCATTGTCAAAGTGTTGAAATAACTATCTTATGTTTTGTACATAAATTAACCCACATATTGAAATAATATAAATCAAAGTGTTTTTTGGTTAATTGCTATTTTCTTTCCGTGGCCTGTATCTGTGGTTCCTGATTGGCAGGTGTATAGTTAGACGGTCCCCAGACACTGTGTCTAGACATAATACAAAGATGTGCCTCTTTTATTAAGATCACAGGGTACTGTGTGCTAACCATGCGGACACCCTCAAATCAATACAGACGTTATCAGACGTTTTGCTTTATTACTGTAAGCGATTCTGTAAAACCCTTGATTAAGTAAGACTTTCCCATCTAAAATCACAAAACTGACCAATTATGTAGTCCCAAAGAAAAGAAAATTATCACTTGGCTATTGAGTGGTCTTTTTTCTCAAATGTACCCTACCAATAGGCCTAATAATATGCATTTTTTCTTTGAATTTTTTAAGAGTAAAATACTATAACTTCATTTTGTTCTATTGATGCAAACTGAAATATATTTAGTTACATAGTTTATTATACCATTAACTTTAAGTCATTTATGTCATGTTACAAGTCAGGTTGATGAATGCGAAGCATCTTGTCGTAAATTAGAGCGTTTGTTTACACTGTGCATAGAACGGAGCTGACATCACTTCGCCCCAAGTTATACCACTGGACATCACAAAAACATAACAAAACGGCTGGCAGTTAGCAGGAATAGGGGAGGTTCGGGTAATTGCGGACGTTGGCATAATGCGGACAATCCTGGCCTCACTCCATTTCAGCCCATTATCATATACCGGTACCATCCTATCTTTGAACCATTTTCATCTTGAACGAGTAAGTATAATTTTAATTATTTAATCTATTCTAAGAAAACATACTTGATATTGAATTTTCTTTTACAGAATAAAACTTATTATATTTATAAATACATAAAGTCTGTCTGCAATTAAACAACTACTTAATTTGCAGCAGTTAAAATGCGGACAGCAGAATGTTTAAAGCTGCAGTCCCTGGAATATTTTTTATTATTTAAGCATATAGAATAGATGATTCAGTTCTGTTTGGTACATAAAAGATCCACCACCTCCCACTTGTTAAAAAGTCTCTGTTAGTTGATAGCATCTTAAAAAGTGCAGCAAACTCAGGATGTCCATTTAAGTCATTGTTGAAGGTTAAAATTTAAAAGAAAAAGAAACAACTTATTTTTAATTTATATTTTGTTTTATTGTTTTTTAATTTTTACAGAATGGCTAGATTGCGATCAGTTTGTGTTGAGCTATTTAAAAGGGAGCTGGGATCAAGAAATATCCAATTTTATTCGATTGCAATCCAAAAACAAAATTATATGGCATCAGTTGAGTGGATGCACGATGAGGAATGCATACTAAGTATTTACAATTCTTAATATCCTGAAATACGTTTCAACAAATGATTCAACAGCAAGGTTGTTGATAAAAATTATCAAACAAGAAAAACCTAATGAGTGTTCAGGCATCGTGATTATTTCAAAAATTCTTATGCACAGGTGCACTTGGATGTGCGAAGACCTCAAAGAATGCCTGGAAAGTGCCACTGACAATACTTACACTTTTGATTCAGACAACTGAACACACACGTTTACCTGTTACATATATGTATTATCTTATACATTGTTAAATTCAATAAAAAATTTTTAATAACTACTTCAATTTTACAAGTTTGTTTGAATTGGCATTTATTTAGAAAATTATTATATTTCAGAATGTTGCCTGCAAAGAAAACTTATGACATGGTAAATTTGGAAAGAGCAGTTCAGTCTGTTAATGCTAAGGAAATGAGCATCAGAAAAGCTTCCGAAGTCTTCAACATTCCGAAATCGACTATAGGCGATAGGCTTTCGGGAAAACATGCCATGGAAGTTGATAGAGGAAAAAAAAACCCTTTCAAGAAGTCTGTGCCTGGGAAAGACTGGTGGCAGAGTACGAAAAGGAGACATTCTGACCTGGCAATTAGAAAATTTGAAAAACTAGGGACCCTTCGTTAACACATGATAAATCATTCGAAAGTTGAAGCGTACTTCAAAGATCTGGGCGAAGTGTTAAAAAGTAATGGGCTTTTGACAAAACCAAATTTAATCTGGAACTGCGATGAGACTGGGAAAACATTTGAACATGACTATCAAAATTATAGCAGAAAAGGGGGTGAAAAATGTAGCAAGTCGCACGGCAGGCAGCAGAACACATGTGACGATATTGGCATGTATAATAGCAGCAGGCCAGCGAATGAGTAACAGCTTTTCTTCCAAGCCATATTTCTGATCGCGCTACTGCCACAACCACAGATTTGTTGACTTCTCGTTTGTTGCCGTCGTCAACAATCACCACAACCAATCTTTTGCTGCCTTCTTCTCAGCAACTTGTATTGACACTGCCGCCTGTATCAAATTCTTCACCACTGATAACCACTCATGCGACAATTGCCATCCTCGATCAGATACCAGCATCGTCAAGACTGGACAACCCAGACGATCTTCTTAACGACCAGATAGAAATAGTTGCCATGGCTGATAGTGAAGGAACAGCTACTATCCCAGCATCTACTTTTGAAGGCGCTATGTGGAATTCAGAAATAGAGACAATATTTTTACTGTCTGTCGCCAGTCCACCAGATAACAGTATACCAAACAAAGCATCCACCTCTTGTTGCAAGTGAGGTAATCGTAGGTCAAAATGGGAAATAGCAGAGAAAAATGCAGACAAAGAATGCAAAAAAATTAAAAAAAGAAAACAATGCAGGAAAAAAAAAAAAAAAAGACTTAAAAAATGTAGCACCAAACCAAAGAAGGTATATCAAAATATTTTCTTGTGCTTGCTTTGTTTTTTTAATACATGTATATTTGTACATAATTTTAAAATGGACTTGATGTTACTATATAGGCATTTAAGGATAAATATTCTATCTTGACAAATTACACCATGAGAGCGTTTTACAAATGACTGTACCACGTGGGCTTGCATTTCTTAAAACAGAAACATCACCTCATCCAGTTTAACGTTGACTTTCAATTAACTATTATTTATTTAGTTGATGACAATGTTTGATGATTACATCCACTTTTAATGGTGTTTATTAAATGTTACTTTGTTTGCTATATATACATGTATGTCATTTAAGTATACAGTAATAATTTAATTTATTACATAATGTAATGAATTAAAGAATGTAATTGACGTTCTTTAACTGTGGCAATTTCAGTTAAAGAACAAATGATGAAACCTGCAATAGAGTGACCTAAGTAGTATGAATTCCTTGTTTGCATTTCCCCAATGTAAGCTATCCTTGTTTTCCTTTAATTTATGACAACGAAAGAATGTTTAGCCAATGCCTGGCCTCGATATTTGCGAAAAGAGAAAGCAGCCAATAAATGTTCAACTATTATATAAATGTAAGTGTTTACCTATAATATTGTGGATATGAATTGACAAATGTAGGGAGTGCTGAAAGTGTCCGCAACTACCCAAACCTCCCCTAATCATGTTTTGTTTTTTTATTAACTCTACAATTACGCATTTTTCATTTCTTAAGTGTCAGTATGTGTTGGTTGGAAGTATGGCGATCTCGCCCCGGGGTGAGATTGCCAAAGGTTATTTTCATTGCGGGCGAAGTTATCATACATATTAGGCTGCCTTTCCATTGATGCGGTTTTACCCGTGCGGCTAGCCGCATAGCGGTTCTACCCGTGCGGCTGGCACATTTCCATTGAAGCGTTCTTATGACACGGTTTCTTCCATGTGACATCATTAATTAATTAAGCGGCCATATTCAAATTGAAATATGTCATTGTAAAATGAAGAAGATCCATTACTAATGGATTTTTTTTACAGAATTTGTTTTTGATTTGTTGATAAAATCGAGATTTGAACTATTACCATAATTTTCAACATTTTCCCGAGCGTCCAAACCATACGGGTTACTTTGTAAATTGCTACATATTATTTATTTCAGAACAGAATGCTTTCTAAATTCGACACAAAAATAGGTGTTTGGTTTTTGTTATGTTTTTTGTTATAGGCCTATTCCAAAACACATAGGCCTACTTTTCGTTTTATGTCAAACCAAACTGAAATTAATTACAAAAAACAAACCACACGACGACCCCCCCTCTCCCCCCACCGCTGAAGCAAATTATCCGCTTTAGAACTAAAACATACAGATGTATGCATATGGAGTTTCTGGTGGTGCAAAAACAAAATAGAAACAGGGTTCCATTGGTTCATATTCTGACCCCCTCCCCTCAGGTCCAGATCACACTATGCCCCTGCCACGGGTCCGTAAGCAGGGATGGATAAGAGGGACCGAACAACCCACCGTATCATACAAAATACTTTAAAAACATAATAGTTTATCTCCTAAAATAACACAATTCTTGCTATAAAAGGTATTTTTATTCTTTGTTACTAAAGTGAACACGGTAAATATTATTGTTAGTAAGAAGTTTGTGAGTATGCACATCAGTTATTTGAACTCATTCCATGTTATTATAGTATCGATATGGTGTTTTTCATTATTGTTATGGTGTTAACATAAGCAGACTCAGGAGGTTGACATGGGGGTCCGGATTTGCTTTATTTTTTTTTTTCCCCAATAAATAATTTTTAAATTGACAAATTTGAAATCTGTTAAAATTAAAACATTGCAAAATTAGAGTAGAAGTAGTTTAGTAAACCTAACATTATTACAATTCATTGTGATGATTGTGTTTATCAACTTCTCATTAATATGCGTGTATAATAGTAGCATATTAAATTATTATCATTATTATTATTATTATTATTATTGCTGCACCTGTCATGTTTTGGACTTTGAATGTTCTTGCGATTGTCGTCCAGATCTGTTACGTAGGCTATATTCACTTACTGGTAATAAATACCGGGTTTTCGATCACCAAGTCAGTTAGAATTTCAGTTTGTTCATGTGTGAACTTTTCTCACTCACTGCACGAAGAATGCTAAAAATGCCTACTCCTAAAACTTTAAATCATGGGTAATACCCCAAAATGACGTCATTTTATGGATTCCCCATGCGGTTCGAGCCACACGGCTGGCAAAAAATCGATACATGATCGACTTTTTTTTGCCGCACGGTTAGTACCCGTGTCAATGGAAAGACGTCAATACAAATCAATGCATTTGATTTTTACCGCTTAGCGGCAGAAATAGCCGCGCGGGTAAAACCGGACCAATGGAAAGGCAGCCTTAGACTTGCTAGAAGACATATATTACAACATATATTATAGTATATATCAACTGTCATTAATTATCAGCATGTTTTTGTGGCAAAACTACAGGGCTATACCACTTATAATACTATTAACATTGAATAATCCATTTGCAGATCAACAGCTAACAACCAATTAACTGTTTTCAGTTTGTTTTGGTAGTGATGTCGTTAACAACACTCATATTCAATTAACTGTCAGTCATTACTAACCAAGACTGCATAGTATTCACAGTGTTAAAACAACACGATAAAATATTGGCGATCTCGCCCCCATCGGTTTCGCCCTAGCTGGACAACAGTGGGTTTGTTGTTTGTTTGGTAGAAATAGTGTCGAATAACAGAAGACAGACAACGTTCTGATTCTAGTTATCATATTTATTAATTTGATATATTGATGATTATGCAGTACGCCTAGTTAATAGTTAAAAATAATCAGAACGCACGAACACAGAAGAAAACAAAATGGCGTCGATTTCGCCAGATCTCGGCGAAAAAGAGTAAACAAACACAAATACAGATGAAATGTATAGGAAAAAAAATAATAACATCAAACAATAACACTCTCATTATTATATACTGATACAATGTATGGCGACTTCGCCCGCAATGAAAATAACCTTTGGCGATCTCGCCCTGGGGCGAGATCGCCAGGCTCCGTTGGTTGTCTGGGTGTGCATCTTTCCAACATATCAGGCTCATTATTTGCGTTGATTCTCCCTTCAAATGAATGCAGTCAGGACAAATTTAGTATGTCTAATGTGTTGGGAAATTTACTAACTAGGCTGGAGGGACGAAGTTAGAGTGAAATATATTAACTTAAATGGACATTCCTGAGTTTGCTGCATTGTAAGATATTACCGACTAATAACATATTTCTACGATTAAACTTACATATTAAATATATTTTCTTGTTTAGAATATTAAATTAATGGCTGTATATTCAATGTGTTTCTGGTCATCTCAATATTTGTAAGAAGCCCAAACTGCATTTTTAGGAAATAAAATGAAATTTAACCAACTATCGTCAACATCCCTAACTGCGTTATGCTTCAAATTCCGTTCACTTTGTTTTCTCGTGCACGGTTCGCGCAGTCAGCATCCAATTTGTTGTCATCGGCATGTCGTTAATTTATGAGGTTTTTCTTCACAGTTTCAGGAACATTTTTATAAACAATAAAGTTGAGAAGTAAGTATCTAAATACAAAACTTTACAAACCCCTAAAACCATTAATTTTACTAAGTCGTTTTTGTTTATTCCTTAAAATTACCGATATCCGGTCCACGTGACTTGTAGAAATTGACTTAAAATGGAGAAAGATAAATTAACATTCGGTGCGTGTCACATGACCTCACACGTGCAAGATCAACAAGGCCAAAGAATAGAATTTTTACGATTTTTAAGACCCCTGTTGTTAGGACTTGT
>JAECMU010057319.1:0-17529 GCA_016106625.1 Dracogyra subfuscus
CCCCAGAGGATCATAGAATGAAGCTTTACAAGCATTTGATCAAATGTGGAAACTTACAAAACAACAAAATGAGGAAGAATCCTATGGACAGAATACCACTCTAATGGAGGATGGAAATATACTCATGGCTAAGAAATCGGCTAACCTTTTAGGAAAGACCTATGGCAAGGAAAGTGACATTGCTATTATAATTCAGAAGAAAGAACCGTGAAGGGAACAACAAGAAACGGCAGGTAGAGCTACCCCGCAAGATTCCATGAGGAATACTATATCTCTACCAGAACTTGAAAATGCCCTCAAACATCTAAAAAATAAAATAAAAATCTCCAGGAGAGGATGGTATTGCTAATGAAATGCTGAAACACCTAGGTGCGATCCAAGCTATTGGAACTTTTCAACCTAAGCCGGTCTGAAGGCAAGGTGCCACAAATCTGGAAAGAGGCATTGATGATAGCCATACTGACAAAAAGGTAAAACCAAACAAAAGGCAAGTATAGCTACTGACCCATCAGTCTAACTAGCTACCGTATGACTGCACGACCATAGAGTGCATCATCAACCATCGGCTTCAACAGTTCCTTAACATTGAGAACATCATCATTCAAGAACGGGCAGGATTTAAACAATTCCGCAGCACAGAAGACCAGGTCACCTACCTGTCAGAAATAATCGAAGATACTTTCCAAGCACAGAAGGTTGTTCTTGGCTCCTTCATTGATTTGCAAAAGGCTGTATGGAAAAAATGGCCTACTAGCAAAATAAAAAAACCTCAGTATATGTGGCAACATGTACTGGTGGACCAAGTCTTATCTTCATAACCAAAGGGAGAGAGTAATTGTAGATGGCCAACACATAGTATATGGGGCTATCTTTCAAGGGGTGGTCTACAGAGTATAACATTTATTATTATATACTGTAAACCATATTAATATTGCGACGTCTTTTTTTCGCGAATGTATATCTTAGCGGATGTTCACGATGTGTAAATTTCACAAACGAGCGTTGACGGCTCCAAAAAAATAAACGTGGATAAAGACAGCACACTGTAATTGTTATAAAGTTACTGTCTGTAGATCAATATGCTATTGTCCTACATCGAGCAATTGTGCCTGGTACAGAGTCTATAGAGGTGATTAGGCCCTACCCACCTCTCCTGTATTAGAATCACAATTCACAGCTTCAGGTGTTAACTGTTAACACCTTTTGGTTGATAAAACAATAAACAATTAGTCGCCATCGATTGAAGGTACATAACACAATTAACGATTAGTTGCCATCAAGGAGAGCTTGTGTATAGATTTTGCCTGTTGAGTGAATCTTTTCTGTGAATTTTATTCTCAATAAAATATTTCAAAATGAAACTTTAAGCACACTTCACAATTCAAACTGGAAAATAGTGTGTGCGTATTAATTTCGCGACAAGGTTGGACGCGAACGACGCGAAATTTATACGCACACATTTTTTTCACGGTTTACAGTACCAAAATGTTCATCTTGATCTGTAGTTTTCAATTCCTGTGTTTGCCATTTTGGCAAACCTGGCATAACTCCACAATTCAAGATGCAGGGCTCGAAATGGCCTGTGGTCAGGTCGCCAAATGCGACCAAAGTCCCATTTGGGTGACTTAAATATTAAAGAATAATGGTGTTAGTCTTTTCTGTGTAATATATGAGCTGCTATTACTGTAATAATTGTATGACATTTTGGTTTGCAAAACTGAATGTATATGATTATCGGCTTACCATAATTTGCCAACATTCATTTATATCAATTATAAACATTGATGTTGTAGACCAAATGCAGTTAGTTGTAATTTTTATAAAACAAAGACATTCGGATCCAGTTCATAACCATTCAGAAAAATCTTGGGCAGAACATTCCCGAATGCTGTCTTTGTTTTTGCCATCTGCTTCATGGTGTTCTCAGTTATGTTTTTATTTTTTTAAATCTTGTTTTAATTAGTGATTTTGATTGGCCAATTAATTTGGTTCCTATTGAATTGACTGAAGATATGATTACAAGTAAAATCACGATCATGATACGTCATCCGCTGGATGGAATTTTCTTAAACACACATCAAGAAGCAAAGGGAAAAAGCATACCAAGGAAGTTTACTTTCTTTTTAGTTCTGTCTAGCGCAAATGAAGTTAGGCTATGTTAGGATACGGACAACTTTACCCCCACTTTGTTTGTATCTATTTCTTACAAATACTTATAATATTAAACACTGAACACGTGAATAATACGTCGCTAACATGTGAGCAATTATGCAGCCCAGTTGGTTGTACATTATGTTTTTGTATTATATGTGAGCTACCCCTGGGAGACAAGTCACGCCATGAAATTTGTGTTAATGATGTCAATAAAACATTATTAAGTTGACATTTTGTAACTTAAATCATTTGCTCAAGTCGTGTTTTATTTTTATTTTTCATTTCAATACTATGTATGTCGGTATATTTGCTATGTAGAAATGTTTCTTCAAATCAATATTATTTTATTGAAGCACATTTCATATGCTTCTTAAATATTTGGCTTAAAACCTGAAATGTGAATATTTCATGTGTGGCCTACCTAAAGCAAGTTTGGGCCACTGAAAATGAAATTTTAGTGGCCCAGATATTTGTTTTTGGGCCACCATATTTTTTAACAAGTTTCGAACCCTGAAGATGGTGTCCAAAATGGCCGTCATTTATAAAAATGAACCCTGAAGCTGCACAATATGTCTAATTATTTTTCTCTGCATAAAATCTTGTGTTTAAATTAATCAGCGACTCTTAAAAATATTATTTTAATAAATTAATCAAAATGGCTACCAAAACATATCACATGATGGCAACCGAATCTTAGTACCTATCATACAATAATTATTGTTGCATTATTATGATTTGTTTTGTATTTGGGCATATTGTTTAGACATATGGATATAAAATACATTAATTATGCATGTTTTAAGGTCAGAAATGTTTCTTTATACATATCTTTTCTTAGAGGTTTCAGAGAACTCCAATCAAGCCAATCAGGTAAATTTCATATAAACAAGTATTTTGTAACACTAGTTTGTATTGGACAAATGAAAGTACATTTGAAGTTGGAGTGATTGATGTTCAGTTGTAGTTATTTATACTGGAGCTGATGAGTTATCTTTCTATTATTTACATTTGGGATTGGGGAAAAGAGCAGACGACACAGTTTTGTAATATTCAGTTGTACTATTAACTGCCTAGTTTGCACTCCAATATACTCCATGGTTTGCATAAGTACCGGTAGATACATTTTCCCAAAACTGCCCAAAACATTTTCCAAGTAATAAAATTGACAATGCAAAACAGGTCACACGTAGAGAATCACTCCGTTTAAACATGAATTCCATGGTCATCATTTCGGTATTCCTATTTCTATATACGAATTTCTAAAAGCTTTGTCAGACAAATTTCAAATACATCTATATGCAAAGTTTTATTTGCAGATATTGGTCGAGTTCAAAAGTCAATGAACATTACAGTAGCTGGATAACCGCATCACTAAATTGTTCATTTTTTCAGGCCATAACTCACATTTATTACCCCAGCGGTCACTCATAACAGGGAAAATATTTTCTCAGTGAGAAATATTCTGCATTGGTCTAACGAACAATACTATTGGACAATTTGACACTTACAATCCAATTATCTTGTCACTACTAAATATGACGTCATCACGATTTTGACAAATACAAAAAATTATGCCATGTAGTTTAAAGAGTTTGCGTTTACGGCTCTCCGTTTTTGGTGTTAAATTTGTAACAAAATGTCATTTTAATGACATTCCTTATATATTTTGTAGTAGAATAAAGAACACTTTAGTTTTTGAAAATTATCTATGAACGTGATTAAATTACAAAGTTATAGCAATTCTCAGAAGTGTGTAAAATTAGTTTACACCGTTTTCATACAGGTTGGTTAAAGCTGGTGACAACTGAAAATTATTTCACTCGGGACATAAATTTGATAATAACTGGTAACTCGTTTATTATCCTCAATAGAAAGTAGAGTTCATAATTACAGATACATTTAATACATATTAGATACAGAAACAGTGATTTTGATTACTGAAACAATATACAGGATATAGCATGGATGAGAATGACCAAACTGAAACAATCTAACATTTGAATAACGTCAATGAGTGTTGAAAGCAGGTATGTTTCAGGAATAAATGTTGTAATGGCAATGTCTACACTCCATTTCAAGCCCACCACAGCCCAAGTGGCCCGATCCATAGCACGTTTACAGTACAATTGAGTGAAAAGTGTTTTTGCATGTTCCACTGGTCACGTGAATACAACAGAACACGGGTTATCATCGTTACTTGTTCACAGTACTCTGATACAATGAAAACACACATTAAAACAATTTGTTATGACCTGTTTCAATGCTACTACACCTGACAAATGTGCAGCGAGAATGTCAGTAGCTGAAATTGCAAGAGCGTTGAATTCCAGTTGACGGGCAATTTAATCTGCAGACACTAGTACAACAAACGGGCACCACAGCTGATCGCCTCCTACTGGGTAGGTATGTGTGACGCCATAAGCAGATATCCGTCATATAGTTTTATGTCACCTCTGCAACAGTTTCATGACAGCTATAGCAACCAGTAATGAACTTTTCAGATGTCGGGTGTCCGTGTAAACGATCTGAAATAGGCTGCGAATCACTCACCTCCACACACAGCGCCCATATGTTATACCCATTTTGATCCAATTTCATCAACGTCAATGTTAACTGTGGACACAAAGCCACTTGCGATGGACTGGAATAGTCGTGTTTAGCGATGAATCAAGATTCACATTGCGAATTGACGTGTTGTGTCACTGAAGTTGATAGATTCGGAGGAAGAAGTGTAATGGTTTGGGGTGCTTTCTGTGGAAATGGACGTTCTCCACTTCTTGTCATCCATGGCAACCTCAATGCTGCTGCTTACCGCAACCAGATGCTGGCCCTTCATGGCATCTCGTGGTTAGGGCCTCCAAGAGTCCAAAACATTGGACTCGAGTACTGAAGGGTCAAACTGCAGCTGGACCCAAGTACCCCTCACTTACACTAGATGATGATGAGATTAAGGAATAAAGTTAAACAGCATTATGCATCTTTATTCCAGTGCTAAATATTGATACCAAATCATGCCATTGTATTACATTTAGAAACCAGTTGATATTTTCAGTGATGGATGGACAGCCAGTTTAAAAAGAGAAACTAGCGCATGGTCATATAATTATTGTGAAACTTGTATCGTTTATTATCTACTGCAGAAAGTATTGTTCTACATTGTCCATTGTATTAAAGCTGATAATTCTATTCCACCTTGTACGGGTATTCGAGTCCTGTGAACGGACTCGAGTCTTGGAGACCCTACTTATGGTCCTGGATTGATCTTTCAGCATGACAACGTCAGACCCCACACTGCCATCTTGACAAGGGACTATCTGAGGAACACGGGCATCAATGCCATGGATTGGTACTGAAGGTCGCCCGACCTGAATCCCACCAAGCACATCTGGGATGTACTGGGATGATACCTGCGCACTCTTAGCAATAGGGACCCTCCACATACTTTGCAGGAACTTGGTGCCACATTAGTGCAACAATGGTGCTGTATCCCTAATGCAGTCTTTACACGCATCAGGCAGTTGTGGGTACAAATGGAGGACATACGAGCTACTGAACCTGTGATATCATCAGACGACCCTGCTTGTTAATTACCATTTTGACTGTTTGTGAGTTTGACAAATGCTATGGGTGCATCAAAAATATTTTTGACTCAACATTAAAAAATACCTCATTTAACATGTTATTCCGTCCTATTTGTTAATTAGCCAAGATGAAACGGTTGTGAAGTTTTTAATTTGACTGGGTATATTCTGGTTGTGAAGTTTTTAATTTGACTGGGTATATGTTCACAGACGGACATGATAGTGAGTCAGACTCAGACAATTAAGCTTGGAGCAAACTGTTTCATTTCAATTAATTGAAGCCTAAACATGTGTGATTTGATTTGATGTTAAATTCCCAGTCAGTGGATAAGGATTCATTCCATTTATGTTATAATTGTTTTGTTAAGCATAGTTCAAAACAATGGTTAAAAACTTAGCTGACAAATACAAATTTCATATGAGACCAGGAACTATCGGTTGATAACAATGGATAATTAGAGCAATAAAGATAAGAAAGTTTTTTCAATGTATTTTTGTCCAAATTCCATGCCCTTTACAGGAATACAGATCCATGCTATGTAAGCAACTCTTGATACTTTCAAGGCTAATGCTATTTTTCTTTATGGTAAGAAATCCCATTTATAAGTAATTGGGCAAACGTTAACCAAACATATTGATATTTTGGGTAATTAATTTCAACAAAAAGTGTTTTGTTTTATACAATTGACATCCATATTGGATGCATTTTTACTACCCATATCCAAAAATTAATGAGAAAACAGGCATAGCTTTCGAACAAACAGTATTAGAAATACATTTAAGAGCATTTGCAATCATTTTAAAATAATTTGCTCCATTAGGAAGCTCTGAGAGGCACCAAGCATCAGTTAATGTAAAATTCCTATTTTTGGTCATCATCTTGGACGCCATCTTGAATTGTGGAGTTATGCAAGGTTTGCCAAGGTGGCAAACACTGGATTTCAAAACTAAATATCAAGACGAACATTTTGGTATATAATAATAAATGTTATACTCCGTAACTATGTGATTAAATTTGCTCCACTAACAGCAAGAAAATTCTCATACACCATGGGGTACAACAGGGATGAGTACTGTCACATACTTTCTTCATCATCTTCATCATTGACCTGGTCACTCAACTACCCAAAGCGATACATGCAGCACAATATGCAGGTGACCTAGTTTTGTGGTTCTAGCAGGAATATGCAACAACAGCAACATATTGCATATAGCTAGTCCCTGACAATGTTCCAGCATGGACTCGAGATTGGTGCATGACAATCAACAAAGACAAGTCAGCTGCTACTCTTTTCTCACTCTTCACAAAGCAGGAAGCAGACAACCTAAAACTTGATTACATGCCTCTACAGTAGATACTTAAAGTACATAGATAAGTATCATACATTCAGTTAAGTACGTTTATGAATATGGAGCCAGGGGTCTAAGCATGACAAGTTGCAAGCAATGGAATATTTCAAAGGGAACTTCTCACCAACTTTGCCTTCCATAGCTAAAAAGAAACAAAAAACGGCAGAAATGCTTGGATATCTGGGATAAAAGGTAAATGGTTTTTTAGTTGGACGAAGGGGGAAAAGGGATTTCAGACTGGGATGCAATTTAAAGGCATATGAAGACATAATTATTTAATTTAGCCTGGATAAAATGATTAGGGAGGTTATTTTTATTTTAAAAAAGAAATAAAATGACCCCCCCTTTAAAATATTTCTCTATTAGTGTGTGAAGACAGACTTTGAGAATCATTGTATTGAGTTTTAAACTATCCACTCAAAAATCTAGTCTGTATCTGAAACCTAGTACTCTAAACCAAATATCTCTGTTTCCATAAAATTACATTTCATATTCATTTTTTTAATTATTTCTTTAATATTTAATATTTATGGCATTGATTTGAAAATATAATTAAATGATATTCAGGGCTCTAAATGCAGTGTTAGTACATGCACCGGTGCATGCTGATTTTTGCGTGTTCTTGTAACTTTTAAAACTGGGTGCACGCGGTGCATGCTGATATTTTTCAAGTACTGTGTATTGCATATACTAGTATTCTGTTTTCTACCAGATTCAGACTCAAGTTTTTTAATTTTGCGTATGCATTTCGTTATCTGTTCGCCACATGAAAACGATAACTTTTATCTTATGGGCGCATCCATTTTGTATCCCATAATCCTACAGGGGTTAAAAAATTTTCAAAACAATTACTTGCCATAGGGCAAGTGCCAATCAGATATTCACTTGTCCCATGTATTTTTCCACTTGCCCATACTTCTTAAGGTAACCAATTGTGTTACTCCTATTTAATTTAATTAAACACAGTGCTTAATAGTGTAATAATCTTGGAAGTAATTGGTTTATTTTTACAAATAAAGAATTTTGCTAATAGGTGACAACATTTATCCAGGAAGTACTAAATGTATGTCCATTTGTTGATTTAAACTTTATTTGTTTGGTCGTGTCCACTTGTTCAACTAAATATAATTATTGTGTCAATGTATGCCTTAGTCACCACTTGTATGGCCGTGGATGTGGTGAGATCCCTTTCCACTAGTGAACCATTTTTTATGGCTGGCATTTGTTCAAAGATATTTAGGGCTTTTGGTCCATGTGTCATTATTGTGTGTATATTATTTAACATTGTATGCCCCAAAACACTTCTCTAGGGTGTTTTTACTCTGTTCTGAGAAAAGTATCTCGTAAACAGTTTTGGGAAACAAAAAGCCGGGGAGGGGTGTACATCGACTGCTAGTTCACCAATGTAAACCTTGTGTGCAAGCGTCGACACGAGGTTTACATTGGTGAACTAATCGATTGCAGCCTTGTATTTTTATGTTATTGAGCATAATTTTTTTTTTTTAAACTATTAATAAAGCAGACTAAAAGAGAATATATTCATGTATGCTTAGAGGGCATCGCACCATCACGATTATGGTGTAGGACGAATGAAATCTAACTTATAACGATTATGACGTAGGGCTAATGAAATATAACTTCACCTTACCTGTTCATTTTGCCCGAACGTAGATTACATTTGCAAAGTACCAACAACAACAACAAAAAACCCAACAAATATTAAGATAAAGTATGTTCTGCTACAAGGTTTATTATATCTAAACTAAAATGTCTTGCAACTTTTATAAATATATAGTTCATAATATTTATGCTCTGTTCAAGTGAACTATAAATTATAAACTTGCTTTACGCACCCGTTCATTTGCAAAGAACAGATTCCGGAACCACATTAACATCTAATTTAATTTGATTATGACAATTTTAAACTGTATTAAACATTATGATTGCACACACAAGGCATGTATACTTTATTTCTATATAAGCTGTAAAGCGTAATGGATGCTATTTCTAAGTTTGAAGATCATTGAACCGACTACTTGTATGAATTCAGTTGAATGTTCAGTGGCGGAAATTACCGATCTTAGTCGATAGTAAAAGGGGAATAACTCTCTAAAGTTGTTATCAAACTTTTCAACACATTGTTTTCCATTTTGGTGTGTCGGCACAATAGCAAGACTCAGAGTTCCAATCATTTCAGCATTTAGGGTTAGGGTTTAGAGCTATGTAAATGCTCGGATGGTCGGAACTCTTTCCAAAACTTTTACTGAGATTTGTAACAAAAATTAAAAAATGTTTTAGGTATTACATTAGTCACTTGTCATCGGGCATATGCAGTTAACATAATTACTTGCCCGGCATGAAAATTCCACTTGGCACGGGCGTCGGGCGATGGGATTTTTGAACCCCTGTCCTACTTACAACAATGGCACCCTTTCGGTCATTTCCGTGAAATATATTTGTGAAATTGCCGGCAATATCTTGGTTATATCCGTGAACGATATTAGGGAAGGTGGTCAAGACCGACTTTGGGGTGCGAACGTGCAGGTGTGTTACTCGCGTAGTTGACTCGAAGTCAGCCAGTGATTATTTCAAACGTAACTTCTCGTCAAATTCTGTAGGCTAATTTATATTATATCAACAGATCTTATCGAGTTTAAAAAAGTTGATAACTTACTTAATACAAAACACAAATATTCGTACGTTATGCCTATTATAGATTTCTGTAAGGTGTTTACGTTGTGTGAAATGTTCAAATTTGATTAAACATCAGTAATAAACACAGTTGTATATATAACGTTCCGGTACTGTTATAAATAAATATAGGTATTGCCGAATAATTCCGATAGCTTCAACAGTGACTGTGATCCAGCATGGATGTCAGACAGTGATAATGATAGTGACAATTGAGACAGTTAAATTAAAAAGAAAATGATAATCAACACTGTAATCTAGGTAATTAAAATAGTATTTTCCTTATTGTTAACAGGATTTACTTTATTTTTGGTGCATGCAGAATTTTAATGGTGCATGTAACATTTTTTTCAGCATGCACCTGGTGCATGTAGATTTTTTTTTTCATTTCTAGCCCTGATATTACAATTAAGATGCAATTTCTGAACAAGTGTTATGGTTCATTATTGTTTTATTAAATAATCAAATTTTCGACATGACATAAAGGATACGACATGAAAATACTGGACATTATAATTAAATTTTGTATGTTAAAGTTACATTGTCTGGTTACCATATTATAACATCATGTACAAATATGAAATACAAAGTCAAATGCACAAATAATAAAAATATTCTAAGGAATGCTGCTTTAAACTGAACGTAAGCCGGTGTACGTGGACGCAAAACTGCTAAATGACGAGTTCATCATGATGTGTCGATTTAACACATGGTGGCTGCAATTAAAATGCTTAGAGTCATGTGGCTGCCATACGTATTCTAATCACTCTTTAAACCATTGAATATCTGCTGTCGCTCTGATTATGCTTTATGTAGTGTAAAAAGTAAAACTCTAAAATGTACTGCATGCAAAAAGATATGCCACATGTTTACTGTGAAACTGTTTTATTTGTCTTGAACAGATAACACTGTTTAAAATGTCTGAGGATTCTGATTCTGATAATCTTCCACCTTTACTACCAATGTCTCTAACTAATCCATCAGTTCCACTGGTTCTACCGGCTGATCATGAACACTTTAATAAAAAGTAGTCTCTTTGTATTGAGACAGATGTGGAACAGCTACATGTATGTCATCGTATCCCACTTTGTGACACAGACTACATGAACAGTTTAAGATAGGTCTTTCTGAGTCAAAATTGACTAAGAAGCTCTCGAGATCTACAAGTTTTTAATATGATCAGGATGAAGACCAAGATCAGCTGCAAGTGATAATCTAGAAATTAAAATAACTACCTCGCAGGAGATATAAATGAAAAACTTATGAAATTAAAACGGAGAAATATTTTATGTTTATTATGCTGCTTTTAAAAACTTTTGAAATATTGCACGATAGTGTCATTAGAGATGATATTCTACTGGGTATTCGAGACACCATGACTCGAACACGTTTACTTCAAGAAATCTGTAAAGGTGACGAGGCTGGTCCGCTGCATGCATACATATACAATAGAAACACCTGCTGAAGAAATTCACAAGCAGAAATATCTGAAGAAAACGTGCTATAAACATGTTTAGATCTGATATAACACTTCTTGTAAGGTTAAGAAACAGTGCACAATTTGCAGAAAGATATGTACTACAAAAGGACTTGCTCTAAATGCAAAGAAATGATACATTTTGATGTAAAGTGTCTCCAAAGTGCTACTGACTGCAATGATTCTGATTGTAATCTGATCCAGTCAATTGGTGATTCGTAAAAATGGAAGTTTCTGATAAATCTGTAAAATTTGAAATTCACTGCGGATCCAATATTATAATATGCATGTACTTCTGAAGAAGTTTGTGCAAAATGTTGAGTTGAAACAGACTGAAAGAACCATAAGAATGTGGAACAACTTATATTTGAGCCCTCTTGGCATCTGCAGACAGATTTTAAGAAAGCCAGCATATGGAAACACTTACTCTGTCCCATTTGCTGTTGTGGAACCCGATGAACTGAGTTTCTGACCAAATGGACCTGATTCACATAAACTACGGTAACTTCATGCCCGGATAAAATATATATGTGAACCGGGGATGAATGCGCAGTTGTATAGTTAGCATGATGTATTTAACTATGTAAGGTAGACAATTTGTTAATTTTTTTAAATAACGTTTTTATTCTATGGATCGAAAAATCTCAAACACCCGTTTGCATGCATAGAAATGATACGTAGCCTCGGATGCATTGTTGGTTACATTGGCCACTAACTTAAATATCTACACAATCGCATGCTCAAACACCACTCTATACACCAAATAATCAGATGAGCAATGGTTCAAAGACATTACTTGTTAGAAAATCTCCCTTTGATAAAAAAAAATATATAAAAATGGGTTGGACATAAATAAGGGGAAGACCCTAACGTTGGCGTGCATTTAGAGGCAGGTATACTTAAAATACTGCTTAATACTGGTTAGTTATTAGTGTTATATGAATACTGAATACTGTACCAATACCGAGGTAAATTGCCACCAAAATACCGATACCAAACTTGAAATTTCAATACCGCCCAGCTCTACTGTACTCACAGGCAGATACAATGTCTACTGAGACTATCTGTACTCACAAGCAGATACAATGTCTACTGAGACTATCTGTACTCACAAGCAGATACAATGTCTACTGAGACTATCTGTACTCACATGCAGATACAATGTCTACTGATACTATCTATACAATGTCTACTGAGACTATCTGTACTCACATGCAGATACAATGTCTACTGATACTATCTATACAATGTCTACTGATAGTCCAGTCATTTTATGATTTGACCTCAAACAAATTGCAACAGAAATAATTTTTACGTTAAAGTACCCTAGCGAACAGCATATACAACATACTAAAAGTATAGAAAAATATAGGTTGGGGAAAATAGTTTATTTTGCGATTAAAGTTAACAAAGATTTTATGACCTAGCATGTTTCCGTACATGTTAAGGGACGTAACTCCGTAATATTTATCGGACAGTGTATTATTTACAGTAACAGAGGCAATGCAAAATAAAAACCAACAAAAATAAAAGATTATTCTTTGCTAGTGAGTGGCTAAAATAACAAAAGGTAATAACCTTTAATAAATGTTTTATCAGACGTTGAACTGAATGTTTTATAAAAATTATTTCATTCAACATATTCAGTTTATATGGCGTTTGTTTTGTTTTTTCATTCATGCATGTTTACATTTTTTAGAACTCAAAATACAGTGCCTCTATTGTTTGAATGAGCAAAACTATGACAGAAACGACGCTAAAAACTTGTATAGATAATGTCTGTAACATATAATAGCATTTTACTTAGGGGAAAAAATTAAACAAATTATGTTCCCCAACTTCTCGCTCTTTAAAAAAAAAAAAAAAAAAGTATGGAAGACCAGTAATGCCATTCGTATAAGCTTTAGGAACATTTGCATATTTGAACTACAGATGATCGGGTAAGTATAATTCTTGGAGATATTTTATTCTTAACGCATTACACAGGACTGTAGGTGACATTTACTACATAATCTAAGCAGAGTATTATGATTTTTTTCCCTTTATGTTATTTTTACATTAAATATTTTTATATTATTATTGCTGATGATATTTATTTCTTAAATTACGGTTTCTTTGAATAATCCCTTTAATCCCTTTGAATAATCCATTTTATCCCTTTCAATAATTCCTTTTAAAATAATTGATGGTAATAATACTTTCCACAGGATGGGAATTAGTGTTGGAGTGACACCTGTACCAAGGATTATAGCATCAACAGATGAACTCAAACCAATTGGAAAGATTCCCCTATACAATTATAGACCACCTTCCAATGTCATGTCAACACTTAAATATGATATCATTGAGGATTTGAAGACAGTGGATAGAACAAGCAAGTTTGATATACTGTCTCAAATAGTATGGCCTTTAAAAGCACCTATGCCAGGATGGTTATGATTGATGCAGTTAGTTCAAAATGAAGACTTTCCTGGAAAATCAACCATAATATTTTTACATATGATAAACATGAATGCAAGTGACTTGACATGTATCTTTTCAACTTTAAGTTCATTTGTGCACACGCTCAACATTATAATACAACATCGATAGTGACCTTCGATCAACCTCTTTATTGGAAAGCAGTATTAATTATCAACACTGAGTCACAAAATAGTGATTTGAAATCTGTTGTCTTGCGTTTAGGAGTCTTCCATATCAAGATGAGTTTCCTTGGAAACATTGGCCATATTATGGGTGGGTCAGGTCTACGAGAAGTTTTGAAATGTGTTTATGCTTCAAATGCAGGGTCTCACACGATCAGTGGGAAAGCCCGAGGAATTAGAGGATATTTCTTGGTTGATACTGCAATCCATGCTATACTTATTTCGAAGCTATTTGGAATAAGACTTCCTAGCAAACTGCACGACGACAACAGTGAACATGAATCTGAATCACTTGTCCTAGACTCTTCCACGGCAGATACAGCAAACAATGTTCTTATTCAAGCAACAGATCTTTTATGATCAACTCTTAGCAGGTGATGTTTCAGTTAACTTTGTATCTGAAAATACCATCTTGGACAGAATTCAGCATGCCCTTGCGACACACATCAAATCATTGGAAAATCTTCGCACAGCAGTTCTCTGGATCCAGTATTGTGAAATGATCCAAATTCTCAGAAAATTCATAAAAGCTGAAGAAAAAACCCCAGGTAAATGGGAACTCCATCTACAATCAGTTCGGGATATGTTGCATATTTTGTTGCTGCAATACACATTTTATATGCCAAATCAGCTTATGTTTACATTACATCGATGCACAATCTTAAGGATACGCATCCAGAGGTATTCATGTCAGTTCAAAGCTGGTCACCATGTATTCCGACGGAGTGATCGATACTGGGCAGGACTCTCTACTGACCTGGTGATTGAGCAAGTTTTAATGAGAAGGATGAAGTCATCGTGAGGCTTGACGAGAGGTCGTGGGATGGGTGAAGATCTCAGCAAGTAATCACACTCAGTACAATAACCAGTATCAAAATAGATGGAGAATCAATACAAGTTGAACCCCAGCTTCTTTTTCAACGCCTCATAACAACTGCAAATACACTTTTTGAAGATTCATCAGACATCTTTAAATATGAACTCTGTTGTTTTCCATCTTCTCTTTTTGATTCAGGTGGTCTTCTTAGGGAAGCACACAAGTCTTCTTTGGCAGATGTAATCTGGGGCCTTGGGGACTGTGGTGTTGAGAAAATTAATGATAGTGACAATTACGTGTTGGATGGTGGTTCCCTTTTGCTGTCCTGACTTTGGGATGGTGCATATAAAAGATACCTTGCTGTTAATCGGAAAGAGTAGCCCATGAAGTGGCGACAGCGGGTTTCCTTTCTCAATATATGTGTGGTCCTTAACCATATGTCTGACGCCAAATAATCGTAATTAAAATGTGCTGAGTGCGTCGTTAAATAAAACATTTCTTTCTTTCTTTCTTTCTTTCTAAGGCTGTAGTAGGAACAGCTTGTGTTCAGGTGCACACTTAATTTGCCACTAACATCTGCTGCTGTAACATTCCACAGTATGCAAGCTTTTCTAGTGTCAACGCTAGATTGGAGCTGGCGACGGACTGAACCCAAACGACTAAGGGTGGTATACATTGGACAATAAATTATTGTCCCTAAAAACAAAACTTCCAGCTGCACCTGAAGAATGGCTGAAAATGATCAGATGTAATTGCAAGACAACCTGTGAATCCAAGAGATGTACATGCCGGAAACATGGATTGGACTGTACTGTTGTATGTACTGACTGTCGGGGTATCAGTTGTTCAAATTCACCAGGGTTAATATTTGCTGACATAAATGATGTTTGATCAAGTTCAATATTGACAAGTTACATGCTTTTTAATTATTATTTGAATTAAAGGTGCCATATCAGAGTTGCACAATGACCAGTTATTTTTCTTTTAATATATAGTTATTCTTTGAAGAAGAAAAAAGAATTCCTCTATAAATTACACTTAATTAATTTCATTTACTATCAGAAAAATTAAAAAATGTATTGAAAAATATTTAGAGGGTGACCATTTCGTTAAGAGCATGTTTCCATTTTGACAGATATGCGACAGATTGCTTTATTTACTTTTTAATTTTTACCCAGAACGGTTTACACCAAGTGGCAGCACGTTACAATTATGTGTGGTATAAATTTATTTGTAGTTATTTACTACAAATACTTGTAAAAATAGCGAAGTTTGACAGTTGCAACTATGATATTGCACCTTTAATAGTTATGTTTATATATCAATATTTTACTTTATTAGACATCACATAACAGGGTTGTACCAGTCTAAAATAACCGGAGGTGAGTAGGTGGAAGTGTACAGTTAAAGCAAATGAAATTAAGGCACATCAATATAGGGTCTTCTCCTACCAAATGAAAAGGATGTTTAAACTGAAAACAAATGCACTTGTATGCATTTTTCTGGACGTGGCATCTGCCATGCACCTGCACTGGTACCCCTACACTGCTGCTAGGTATTTTCCTGCAAAGGTATTATTACGTCATAAGTTAAATGATATTGAGAAATAGCATTAGTTATTATTGTAAATGAAGCGACTATTAATTTTGCGAATTTAAATACGCCATCATATACCTAAGGAAGAAACTGTGTAACATGAATTGTATTTACATCTGAATTTAATTTGTTGTCATGTTTTCACGTTAATACATTTTATTACCCCAGCGGGTACTCAGAACCGGGGAAATATAAATCATAATTTCCCTAGGGACTTATTATGTATTGGTCTAACGTACAATACTATTGGACAATTTAACGCTTTCAAACCAATGGCTTTGTCGGTACTAAATATGACGTCATCACGATTTGACAAACACACACAATGACGTCATGTAGTTTAAAGAGTTTGCGTTTACGGCTCTCTGTTTTTGGTGTTAAATTTATAACAAAATGTCATTTTAATGCAATTCATTATAGATTTGAAGCAGAATAGAGAGAACTTGTGTTTTTGAAAATTATCTATGAACGTGATTAAATTACAACGTTATAGTAATTCTCAGAACAGTGCGTAAAGTGGTTTACATCGTTCCTATATAGATAGCTGAGGTAATAAATAGAATAACAAACTCGGTACCAGTTATTATCAAATTTATGTCCCTCGTGAAATAATTTTCATTTGTCACTCGCTAAAGCTCGTGACAACTGAAAATTATTTCACTCGGGACATAAATTTGATAATAACTGGAAACTCGTTTATTATCCTCTATGTATTCTATAGTGTTCCCACAGTACCATAGCTATGTACCCATACTGTGGCAAGCTTTCGTTGTACGTATACAAATTATGTTGTTATGACGTAATGACGTTATAACAAAAACATATATTTTTTCTTGACAGTGCTCAACTACAATTGTCTTTTACAAATATTTCCCCCTGTTTGACAGTTCTATACTTTTTATATGAGTTTCAGCATATGTTTGCAAACTTATTTCCACTAAAATAAATTCTGTTGCAATTTGTTTGAGGTTGAGGGTATTTTACTCATAAAATGACTGGACTATGAGGCTATCTGTACTCACAGACAGATACAATGTCTACTGATACTATCTATACAATGTCTACTGAGGCTATCTGTACTCACAGGCAGATACAATGTCTACTGAAACTATCTGTACTCACATGCAGATACAATGTCTACTGAGACTATCTATACAATGTCTACTGAGGCTATCTGTACTCACAGGCAGATACAATGTCTACTGAAACTATCTGTAC
>JAECMU010057344.1:1311-14257 GCA_016106625.1 Dracogyra subfuscus
CCCTTCTGATTCTCTACTTCATGGGTCCAAAGCTACATGTAGGAGCTGTAGACAAACTCAAAATAAAAATTAGAAAGAAAAAATCTTAACAGCATACATCTACTTTTCACTCTATTGCATTTAAAAAAACCAAAACAGATTGCACTAAATGTGTGTATAGTTGTTATAATACTAACCCGTGTTTGTGCATGTTATGACTGCATGTGTTTTATTTACAACAGGGGGCGTCGCATGTTAGAGGGCAAATTAACAGTCACTGAGGATAGGTTGGATCAGCTGGAGAGTCAGTTGAAACAGGCGCAGATGGTTGCCCAGGAGGCGGAAACAAAATACGAAGAGGTATGTGCATGGCAGGCAGTTTTCACTCTCTATAAAACACCAAACGTGGGCTCGCTAGCATTTTTGTGGCACTTGATTTTCACTTTTTCTCCTTTTTTTGAAGATAATCTATCTTTCTTGTTTTCTACAGATTTTAGGAAGAAGAATGATGACGATGAAGCTGAACTGTTCTATGTTTTTGTTATTGCTGTGCAGAACCATGTGTGTGTGGATGATCTAGTCCTTGATTAAAAACCAATAACTGATCTGAACTTGAACATTTTTCATGTTAACATCGGCCATTAAGTAAAGTTTTTGTCTTTTATTTGTGTTATGGAAGCTATGTCAGACATATATTGTGGGTGGTGGGTTTCATAAAAGAAGCATAAAATAGCCAATTCATGAAAGTCTGTATCAGATGTAGGGATTTTTTTTACCGTTCACCGACATGTGCATAAATATTGCAGTCATTGTATTGAGGAACAAAACATCAGATGACTCATCCACTGTGTTAAAAGTAATCCATAAAATATATTTGATGGTTGTACAAAAACATGGAATGAAAAATCGGTAGTACCCAGTGGTTTTTAAATGTTAAAACGGCTTCAACTCAGACTTAAAAGTTGATACTAGTGCATGCATTTTTGAGTATAAACCAAGTTTGACCTGAATCACGACTTAACATTTTACAAACACGAGCCAAGGTGTTTAAACTGAAAAATTAACTACATTAAAACTGCATGTACATACATGCACATGTTCACCTAGAGCATGCTCTTTTAGAAAGAATTTTCTTTCACTTTCAGTGTATTTTTTAATCAAGGACATACAATTTATTTCTAATCATGAATTCGTAGCATTTTGTGCACGGATATATCTTGACATTTTTATAATTTTCAGCCATCGCATCTTCGTTGAGGAAATCGGAATGGTAATAATATTTTTGTTTTATTTCACAGTCTGAAACGGGTAAGTACTGTGCTAAAATAGGAAAACGAAAATGATTTTCTTTGCCCAGAACGTTCATCATGTAGCTATGTTTTCCAACAGAGCGCGCAAGGTACTCGAAAGCAGGAGTCTGGCTGACGATGAAAGGATAGATACTCTCGAGGCACAACTTAAAGAGGCGAAATATATCGCAGAGGACGCCGAGCGCAAATACGACGAGGTGATTCAGTGACCTCTGACCTCAGGATACCCCTTGCATGTCACATGTTGTGCTAATACTACGTTTGTCGTTAATACTTGCACACACACAATACCGAAATCGTTGTCGTATCTATGTAGTTGCCAGATCATTGTTGCAAGTTGCTGTCATTGTGAACCTCAATTCATTTGTTCGGCCAAATGGTCATCGGGGTTTCGCAAAATCTATTTTTAGATTATTCAAAGTTTCTGCAATGACGGCAACTTCGAGCATCCGTGATTTATTAGTACTGTGTAGTTTTTAGTAGATTCGGCAGATGCTGACCTGTCATTAACCGACTGCGCTTGTGATTTGCGTCCAGTACAGCGTACTAATGAGATGGCCAATTAAATACACAGCTTTCTTTTTTACTCACTCTTCGTTGGTTGGTCCTCGTAGAGGTCGTAAGGTGCTGGAGAGCCGCACCCAGGCTGACGAGGAGCGTCTGGAGTTCCTGGAGAAACAACTTGAAGAAGCCAAGTGGATTGCTGAGGACGCCGACCGCAAATACGATGAGGTGACCCACTCGGGCCCGAAAACCGGGGGGTGGGGAGGGGGTTGGGAGTGTCCCCACGGGGTCGTGTGTGGTTGAATTGCTCGCTGGAGTGTCGGCTGTCATGTGAACGATGCCGTTGGTTGCCTCAGTAGCCTCAAAAAGCATTTTTGTTTAGTTTTGTTGCAGTGTTCCAGTTCTAGACTCCCAATCTCCTTCCTTCTCTAAATATTTTTATTTTGCTTCCAGTATTTTTTTTAATTATTATTTTTTTTCTTTTCTTAAAGCATTTTCTCCTCCCCATCTATTTCCTGTTTTTATGAGATTTTGGACATAATACAAATTTCTTTTAAGTCTTTTAACACCAATTTTACTTAAAAATACCTAACATTAGATGTCATAATTAGAACTTGCTTTAACAAACTAGTTTTGACAGTTAAAGAAGCATTAAAATTAATAGTAATATCTGCTCTGTTTACAGAAACCATTTCGGCCTGTGCAATGGTGTACAGGGAACATTTTGTTGAGTGTTGCGATTCGCCACGCACGTTTCAGAGATCGCTACACAATTCTAAAACATTAAACCGTAGTTGCTAATCAATTTTCACTTGACTAAAAATATCACTAATCAAAATTTTTAAAACAAAATGTTCCATGGTGTTCTGTCTAATGACAAATCAAAACCAAAATAATATTTCATCAACATAATTGTGAAAGATTTCCCTTCTCATGTAGATCTAAAATTTAAATAAAATGTGGGTCGGGCCTATTTAGGCCATTAAGACTAAGTCTAATGAAACTTAGATTTGTTTTATTGTTTAGTACCCTTGGAATCTCAAATTAATAAGAAATATATTTTAAAATCTTGTTTTTGATTAAAAAGAAATTATTATGAAAAAATGCTTCTTAAAATCTCATGAAAGTTATACCTTGCAATGACCTCATTCATCCCTAATACCATCTTTCATTTGACTTACTAACAGTTCATTTCTTGTATTTTCTTACTGAGACGATACATAATACATTGATAGTTTCATTCAAAGTAGGAAATTCCATAAAACCGTGTCAGTCAATTGATGACTTTAATTTGATCTAGCTGAAACAAAGTAAATTTTTACTACATGCCTGGACAGATGATAAAATTTAATACAATGTTTTGATTATCACTAAATACATCATTCCCTTGACATTTGTGAAGGTTTCCTTATCTCCCTTGACAAAAATGGAGTGAGTTATCTCCTTGCAAACTATATATATGGCAGTCTCCATTTACCAAATATTTGGTTGTGCTGTCTGGTTTAAATAAATTTGACCAGAATTTCTTTTTTTTTTTTTTCTTTTTTTCCCCCTTTTTTTTTGCTTTTTTTTTTTTTACCTCCAGCAAATGCCGACTACCACCATGGCAGATTATCCTGAAATCCCATTCCAACCTGCACCAAATTTTATTTTATTTGACACATTTTGACATGCAACTTCCTCTTCCACACACCATGGCACTTTGTTGTGTAAGATACATTGCGGTCAATCGGCAGTTCACATTGGCTCTACATGGACAACTGAGAGGAAACTAGACTACACCTACTACATGTATAGACCTATGAGATCAAAGCCGGTTTGAAATCACTAACATGAAAACAAGAACATATACCAACTTGTGTGTCTACACAACACATGCTTTTTATACCCCTAGTGTAGACAGAATGTGAATGACAAATTTTAGCTTCTAGTTATTAATTTCTGGGTATTTAATTTTAATTAAATTTCCTGATCCTGATATAGAACCCCCCACCCCCACATCCTGTGGTTAGTTGTTAATTTTTTAATTATTTATTTTAAGTCACTAATTTAATGCATTTCTCATCAGTTTCATGTTTTGCTTTTAATTTAAGTACCACTTGAACACTGATGGAAGTCACTAATCTAGAATTACCTCCCCCTGACTAACTGTGTATTATAGTCACAATAATAACCTAGTATAGACCAGCAGATGCATTATAGTACATCATGTATGTCAAGAGAAATATATAGTTTTATTATCTTTGTGTGTTGAGATGGGTTTTTTTTAAAGAAAACAAGTCATTTGAAATCTTACCTTCTCGTAATTAAAGTATATGTATAAGATATTACATATACAACATAATTACCACATAATTACCAAGCAGTAACACTCCTATCACCACCACCCAAACTGAAAAACAAAAGTTCTGGTTTAAAACATTTCAGTCAGTATATGTTTTTGGAGGGTGGATGGTTCCTAAGAAATGTGCTACCATCACTTCTCCCCCCCACCCCGAGATTTCAGTGGTTTGTTTTCAGCATGTTTCATTTGTTAATGTGATAGCCATCTGATGAAGCAGATTGTGTTTCATGTTGATGGTGAATTTGTGTCCATGAATTTTGTGTTCAGCTGTTCATCTACTTGGTAATCTTTCACCTTTAAGCAGAACATTAAAACAACATGGTTTCTGAAACCGTATTGAATTAAAGCTGCAATCATTGCTACCCATGCTATAACATCTTTTACAAAAAACATACAAACTTGTAGTATGTTTTTATAATATCAGAAGATCTCGTGAACTACCTTGAATCGGCATAAAGTTTTGTTGCCATTAAAAAATAAATAAATACAGTTTGCAACTAAGCATGCATAAAAAGCATCCCAGTCAATTTATAATTGAACAGGGTTTTTGGTACGTTTAAAATAGCAACAGATGTTATTCTAAAAATTAACAACATGGGAAGACTGCTTAAATGCTAAAACTATATTTGACATTGCAGCTTTAAGAAAATGACGTATACATGGTTAGGATTGCGTTTTTGTGTGTAGTTTTTTTTAAATAAACCCAGTTCTATATTGTTGGGACAGGTTGCAGTAATCACTAGTTTAAAGTGGTTTTGATTTCAACTTGGCAAAACTCCACTCAAATACATACAGCGTAATGTTCTCTGTAGACTGCTTAAAGCCATGTTAAAAATATTCAAATGATCTGTTTATGTACAGAGATGTAAAAATGTCACGATTTTAATTCTGGCCGAAAAATTTATTTTATGAAAAGCTTTAATGAACCAGCTACTTAAAAATACTGAGCAGTATTTTCACAATTTCTTTTTTATGAACATATTTTTCTCAATAAGTAGACATGGGACAGCTGGACACAAGGGGAGATAACCAATTTTCACTTCCAGATAACTGCATCATCAGTTTGCTGCTTCCAGATTTGTCTATATTATTTGTGTTTTCTGCATTGTGAATGCTTGAACCCATGTATGTTCTACCTAACTTCAGTACTTTATTATTTACAGATACAACAAATATGCATACTCATAATGCAGTCAAACCTACCTTAAGCAGCCACCTTTCGAAGTGTCAGATAGTAGATTTTTGAAACATTTGCTACTAAAACAAGTCATTTTTTTCTGTGTATAAATTGATTCATGTAGACACGTTTTAGATAATGTGGGAGATTACTGACCAGGATTTGTGGCTGATTAAGTAGGTTTCACTGTACATTCATATTTACAGTTGAACCTGTTAGAGTGGACACTTTAGGGGAACAAAATAAGTCTGTAATGAAAATGTAAGATTTTGTCCATGTGTTCGCATTTATTTTGCATCTATCATTCCTTCTTGTCATGATATCACATGGAGATGTTAGCTGCCATGATGAATCTCACAGTGACACAGAGGGATTCCTGGGTCCCGTTTTACGAAGCGATCTTAGTACCAAGATCACCTTAAGTACACAGTTACCTTATGCACTTAAGGCGATCTTAGTTTCGTAAAATGGACCCCTGGTCTCCATGAATTTGATTTTTTGAGGCATCTATTATGAAGGGACATTTTGTTAATTCTCTAGGGTGTCTACTCTCAATAGGTTTGACTGTAGGTATGTAAGTATGTATGCATGTGTGCCGTTAGAGGTTTGTGGTGTGTTCGCTGCTCGGCCTAGTTGAGCAGTTTGTCACTTCCTGCAATTGAGACTGGTTTCCGTGACAATCCGCCCTTTCCTCATCATTGTCATGACGACGATCAAACCTTTCAGTTCACAATTGGCAATTAATTTTTTTTAAATATTCATTACAATATAATATAGTAAAAAATGGAAAGAAAATTAGTGTTTTTGTTTAAATGTAATTTATTAGGACATTTATTTTATTAGTTTTTAGTTACTTAAGGGTTTATTTTTGGGGGCTTTTAAAAAGTTTTTTGGGAGCTTTTTAAAAGTTTTTTTTATTAGAAGGGGTTATTTTGTTATTATGTAGTTTATGAGAATACATGATCTTAAATAAATGTTTATTCTTGAGCATCCAGGACCAACTAACTGCCCAGTTAAATCATGTCTATATTACTTAGAAGCAATAAATATATTTGTTATGTGCCCTTTCAGTTTTATTATGGGCTTGTAACTTTGGATGTATACTTTTTATAACTTAAATTATCTTCAAAATTGTTAGATCCACAAGCTTTTATTAGAAAATCACACCAGTTGTTGGAAAGAAATAAAGAAAAAATCTTCTGCTTTGCAATATAAGAGTAAATGTTGACATTTGACACCTTTGTGTTGTTATTTTCTCTCATTTAATCTGTGATGTTCTAAAGTGTTAGTTCCATCTGTATACAAATTTCCAGCTATTTTGAGAATACCGGCGATGCGAATTGCCAGCTTTCTAAATGAGTTGATGTTTGCGTTTGAGGACGGGAAAGTGGGTTAAGTTGTGTTTGATGATCGCCCAGTCACAGGTAAAGGTCAGGTGTGTCTACTTACTGCAACACCTAACGACTTTCCGCAAGTCATGCCCTTCTTTGTTTAAGTCTCAGCGTAGCTTTGTCATAGCCGGCTTACTGAAACCTACAGCAGGCTGTTGCTTCATCACTTTGTTCTTTCTGTTCTCGTTTCTCAGAGAGCAAGTTAAATGGTACTTGGTGTAGCACATTTGATACTGATAGATGTGGGCAAACGAATAATAAATTGAATATAGAATTAGTGTAACTGTTGATGTATAAAGATAGGTGGATTTAATATTTGTATGGTGTTTTAGTACATTTATTTTTTAAGGTTTAAAGAGTTTTATTATTATTCACATTAAATGGTACATTTATATTGTTCCTTCAATAAATATATATATATTATTTATCTTTATATCTTCAATAATATTCTGTGAAAGATAAGACTGCTGTGAAAATGTACACTGAGAATTTGGTATGTTGGGAACATTAACTAGGTCACTTTGACCTATTTATTCATCACTAAGCGGAAACATTTTACTTTGTTCTATGCACAACGTTTGACAATCAGAATTAAAAATATAAACTAATCCTGATTGTGATCTGGCATGATGCAGAATGACCACTTCATGTGGTTAGACACAAAGGGATAACATTTGATTTGTTGAAGTATCACTTCCTATACAAACATACCATCTTCAGTTTCGTAAGTATGGGCGTTGTCTATAGGTCCTGGATGGTACTTGAGTAATCTATCGTTTCACTCTTTATCCACTGTAATTATTGTGGTATTATTAAAGTACTAAAAATTATTACATTTAAAAGCTGAAGAAAAAAATGCCGACTTTCTTGGGGTATGTTAGATTTTCTGTAGATTTATCCTTACGTTATTTTTTTTTATTTTTTTTTTTAAATTAACATTCAATTAAAAAAAAAAATAGTGGTGCACATTTAATAAATTAAATTACACCTTTTGTTTATGGATTATTTAAACAAGACAAAGCAAAAGTAGTTTTGAAATATCTCCAAATTTATTTTGGCGCATTAAGATAACAACAGAACCCTTGATCATTCTGACCTTTTAAAATCTGGTAACTTGAATTTTGTGTTTTGGCAGCCTTGACAATGTCAACATGGCTTTGAAAAAACAATTTCTCTTGCCAAGTTTGTAATGATAATTAGCTTAAAGATGGTTTGGGGTTGTTTTTTTTTTTTTGGTTACGTTTTTTTGTTGTGTAGTTTTTTATATCAGTTAAAAACAAAAACTAATATCTTTCCTTACTGTTGCTTTTTTGTATATAATATTTAGAAAGCATTACTTTTATTTTTCCTAACAATATATAATTCTTATGGATATCATCAATGCCTTAATTTTCATAATTTTTAAATACTGAAAAATTAAAAAAAACGTGAATATTTATTTAGTGTGCTTTATTTTCTTTGTAATTATTCAGTTTTAATGTCATCAATTTTTGTGTACCGGTACATTAAAATTGATAATGTCTTGTGAATATTTTAGTCTTAATTTTGACAGATTCATTTACTGAATTAATTAATTTATTCAGTATAAATATTAAACAAAATTAAAGTTTTTTATTTTTACAAAACAATAACAATTGCAATAAAATCACTTAGCTAACTATTGATTAAATTAAATACATCTTTTTATAACAATGAAATAATTGTTTTCCTAAATTTCTTCATGTATATTAAATGTAAATCTTATTATGTTTAAATATGTATTATTATTTATTATATTTGTTTTTGTTTCTGTAATCTAGATCATCAGGTTTTTGTTAATGAAACTTTTGTCACACCACAATTAATACGAATCTCTAATGCAGGCTGCCCGTAAACTAGCGATCACAGAAGTGGACCTAGAGCGCGCTGAAGCTCGCCTGGAGGCCGCAGAAGCGTAAGTATTTTGACTGGTTGTCATAGTTAAGGGTATCCTATTTTTGACTGGGTGAACGTCTTGTATTTCTCAGGTAGCTCGAAAGCTTACAATAACGGAGGCGGAGCTAGAACGCGTGGAGGAAAGGGCTGAAGATCTGCATAAGTGAGTCCGACATCACGTCGGAGTTAACACTGGCGGTGACAATAGTCGCAGCGGCACTCAGCTTGTTATTTTTCGCTGGTTTCTTTTCACTTTTTTTTTAATTTGGTCGCACAGATTTTTCAGCCATGATTCGGTTCAGCAGTGTACATGTCAGCCCATCTAATAAGTTTCAATAAAATAAAAAAAGAGTTTAATATGTCATCTTTATAAAATTTCAAAGAAATGTTAAAAAGTTTTCCGTTACAGTACTTACAAAATTAAGTTTATTGCTATGTGCTGTTTTGTTGGTCCAAATCTGAAATTTGTCTTAATGCAGATGTTTTGAAAATTAAAAATAAATAAATATAAAATGCTATGTAATTCTGTGAAATTTTGTATTAAAATAATGTTTAGTTAAAATGGATTGACATTTGAATTATTAAGTGGAGGATTCGACATTTCGCAAACCAGTTTTATTGAAATTTCATTGAACAGAATTTGTTTCTGTGGTTCTGGCCCATAACTGGTATTTTAAAGTTACGATTACAATAATACAATGTCTTTTAAAGCACTTTTATTAGGAGAAAAATATGTCTCTTGTAGTTGTAATAATGTTTTACGCATTACTTTATATAAAAAATTGGAGATTTAAATTTAAAAGACAATTTTTTGGGAGGTGGGGGGGAAATGGTGACAAAATGTTTGAAAGTTTTTGTGTCTAATATACTAGTATCTACTCTTTTTGTTACTACCTGATGTAATAAAATAATTACTTAGGAATATAATGAAATAACTTATTGGATGGGCTGCTATTGGCTTAAACATGTTGATGCAGACTTTTGAAGAAAAACTATTTCTATTCTCTTAAGAATGTTTTTTAAATCATATTCTTTCTGTATTTCATAAAAAATACATATGTATGTTTGGACCTAGCTATATATTTTACTAATCGCATGCTTTCAAGCATTGGAATGATTAATTTAATACATTTAAAATGTAATTTGAAAAACATTACTTCGTGTATGCCATGTATCACAGTGAAATGAACTAGAGTAAAATTTAAATTGCATGGCGCTTGATTTGGTAGATAAATCTATGGACTGCATGTGACATGTTTACGGCTAATTAATGTGTATCATTAATCACTGTTAGGGTCACTGCAGATTTGCATTTTATGCTTTCAGTTTTCTAGGTAGTACATGTATATGTAGAAACAAAATGGTGAAGTATTGAAGACGGTCTTTGAAAAAATATTTTCCGTAACCAAGCTGTACCCAGTGTACCCTCCTATATATATATATATATATATATATATATATATATATATATATATATATGTTTATTTCCTCAATGCAACATAATAAAAATCAAAACTAACATATAATAGCTAGAGATTTTTTGCAACCTGATGAATATGATAGCTATACTACATGTGACTGATAAATGTTTTTGCATAGATCCTAGTGGATAAATGTGAAGGAACATTAGTCTTTGTGGCCTATCATGATTTTGAGCAGTTTATTCGGTTTGGAATCTGTATAATTGGTTCATTGTGGAAGTGGTAGTAACACTGTATCACACTGCTTTGATGCTATGTGGGGATATTTTCTACTAGACTTTTAAGGCAAACATATTTTAAAAAAAAGAAAAGATTTCAGTACTTCTTGTCCTGTTTGTCGATGTTATGAAAGTTTTTGAAACTAACCGGAAACAAGATCATGTAAGGGCTAAAGCTGACTGGAGCTGTCCAAGGTGCATATTTAGAGTCAGTAGTTCAATATCTAGTAATACGGAAGAGCATGTCTTTAATAACCAAATTGAACACACAACGATATCGGTTATCACTTCCACTGTCCCATACTCAGTGACTGGCCATGCCAGAGATTAGTGTTAGGATGGACATGCCTGCGCACCTTAATTAGATAGGGATACATTTAACAAAGTATCAGAAACAGATTATTACTATCAGTGCCGTATGTTCATTGGGTTGTAAATTGTCGAATAATACCAAGCACCTGACTAACTGAAATGTCAGATTTTAGGAAAAACAAAATATTTTTTTAAAAGATGAACACTTCACACCTGTCAAACTCAAATTAGATGTGTACTGTATATACAATACTTGTATAGTCACCTCGTGTGCTACCTAGAAAATTGTCAGTACATGCTTGCCTTGCCTTGTGTAAAGACCAGCTTCATCTGTTTTATATAGTGGGCCAGCAGCATTTGCACAGCCATTGCTAACAGTGGACTCCATAATAACATTAACCACGCCTTCCCATACCCCGTCACACTCATGTTGCCTTAATCAACGTAACATTTATTGCAGTAATTGAAGCTTTAATAGCATGCAACGATAAACTCTGTATATTAATTATTAATATTGTACGTGTGTGCATAACCAGCTAGTAGTTTAACAGTTTTGTAAATTTGCTTGTGGACTAGCTTAAAAATGAATCTATATATAGTTGATCCATTTTAAGTATCTTCAAATAACTTCCTGTTTGTCTAAACAGATTGTGGCAAAATAAAGCTCTGTATTCAAATCGGCTGAATAGATAAAAATGAGAGTTGAATCCAGCTTTCTATTTTTTATTGTCGAGACTTCCTTGAATATTAGCGAGTGAAATGTTCCTCAAACCAACCTCAACTGTATTATTATTAAAATGGAAATTAAAAAATACACAGTACTTGGATGGAAATCGTAACACTCAAATAGAAATACAAACTGTGAGATATTTTCTCGTGGTAAATAATTTCTAACTGTATTGGTAATGAAATGTTTATCAAAGTTAAAGTTTGTCTTGTTTAACGACACCACTAGAGCACATTGATTTATTAATCATCAGCTATTGGATGTCAAACATTTGGTAATTCTGACTCATAGTCATCGAAGGAAACCTGCACTTATTCTAATGCAGCAAGGGATCTTTTATATGCACTTTCCCACAGACAGGAAAACACATACCACAGCCATTTATAGGTGTCATGCATTAGTTTTAACGAGAGAAAAACCTAGGCCTCCATCTTCCTGTGAAGACTTTAGCTATATTATAGAATATTTGTTAACCACTATAGAGCTATATTTTGTGTACAGTTTGCATAATGGATGTTTGTTGTATAAGGCTTGCTGGTTTCTGTCCGTAG
This sequence comes from Dracogyra subfuscus, assembly GCA_016106625.1. NCBI lineage: Eukaryota > Metazoa > Mollusca > Gastropoda > Neomphalida > Peltospiridae > Dracogyra > Dracogyra subfuscus. The sequence goes on from JAECMU010057344.1 coordinate 13,220, forward strand.
TTTTGTTTGATGTGTAGCTAGATTATTTGATCTAATATTGTTCATGGTGTATTTTACTAATTCAGCATTGCTTTTAAACATTTTTAAATACCCAATTAATAAATCATGACCAAATATATGAAGAGTAAATATTACGATTTTTTTTCTAGAAAAGCAGTCTGTTTGATGTGACATTAGAAATACTGGGTTTGTTCTAGATGAATCATTGCAATTTATTTTTACAAAATTCAGCCAGTTTAAATTTTAATTTTGATTTGTAATTTAACTCTTAATTTATACAGATAATTGTTGCAATTTAAAAAAATTTAAATTATAAATTGTTGTGTGAGCACTATTATCTATATTTGGTCATTCCTTACCATAACAAATAGATACTAATTTATTCTTAATCTTTCAATTATACATTTACAAAACAGAAGTCAAATAGTAGATTAGATAACTCATTTGTAGTTATTCTTAATTAAATATTTCAGATGGTTTGATTGACAAAAGAAGTAAATTTTGAAAATATGTTTGCTAATTAATATTTTGTTATTTTAAAATTTGTTGAAAAGAATGTTTAATTTACTACATACATTTAAAATCAAATTTGGAAGCTTAAGTTTAGATGCAATTTAAAAGTTTATTGGATTTGAGTTTCTAAATAATATAACAGAAGATTATAAATGTTAAAACTTGATTCCTAATTTTTTGTCAAGTTAATTTTAAATCATATTTTGGGAAACAAATATATGTACATTTATTCTTTAAAATTTAGTATTAAAGTTTAGTTTTGAAAGATTTAATTAAAATATTTAATTAGTATTTACTTAGCTAATTCTAACTGAATGCAGCTAGTTTGACATTCCCGTGATTTAAAAGCCCACTTGTTATCTTCTTTTTTGTAAACTGCAGAAAAATAAGGTGTGATTCGCATTGTTAGAATATCTTTTATAATGGACCATTTCTTTGGGAAAAAAAACAACAGAGCTTGCATCACAAGCATTTATCCAGACATTCTGTGGGTCCGAACATAGGCCCCTTCCCAAAAGAATGTGG
>JAECMU010057349.1:0-10255 GCA_016106625.1 Dracogyra subfuscus
TATACCAGTCTAAATATACATATATTTGTCTATGTCTGTATACCTGTCTCGGGCTTGTTTGGTGTAGGTTTTTTTATATTAGTGGTATTTATGATTATGTGTGTGCAATAAAGTGTCCGATTTTAACTGATGGTTTTTTTTTCAAACAAAGCCATCTCGATTTGCGAGTCTAATTATTAAACCAAGACCAATGTTAGTATTACTTATTTTAAAATATTAATTGGTTAGTGATTTTATAAACAGAATAGCTCTAATGGATTCTCAAATTATTCCATACCTTCTCCAGAAGAACACAGCCAGTGTTATGGCTGTAACAATGACCACTACAGCTACAGTGACACCGACAGCAGCACCAACAACATTTCCATTGTCACTCGATGCAACTAAAAAGAAACAGCACTTGTTACAACCTACACATATGCAAACGCCCCCACCCACACCGACAATAAAGAAACACGTTATTGTTATTATCATTGTTATTTTAAAACGTAACTCAGTGGTACGTATGTGAGTACGTAAGTATGGGTGACTGCCATTGACTGGATGGCTGGATGGCTGGCATTCTGTCAACTTTGGATTTTTTTTAGATACATTGCTTGAAACCAACCTCCAGCCATAATAATTAACTTTTGAAACACTATAAATAAATAAATGCATGTACTTATTTCATTTTAGTTTTTATTTATTTAAATATTTATTTATTGTTATTTGTATAGATGTGATTGTTTTTGCGTGTGCTTTGAACTGTAATGATCATTGTTGTATTCGATTTTCTGGATTTGTTTGGTTATTGTTGTTGTTCAGCTATGAAATAATAACTTGAAGTTCAAAAATAAGTATATAATAAATTATTAATGCAGCGTTATCTCATATCATTGATGAGTCATTTCGAAATGTCTTGGAGAATGGTTTGGTAAACTGCGTTTGAAACTGTTCAAGATCTACAAGACTGACTGGCGAGATGCAGGGATTTTCTTTCTGATTCACCCCGAATGTGCCGTAACGGAAATAAACCAATGGTTCGCTCATTCTGTTAACATGTAGCTGCCTCAGAAAATCCAAAATGCTGGGCGCAGTAGAGAGGAACTTTTCGGAGGGGTTATCCCAACTCATTTTAATCAGCTTATCTCAGTAACCTTGAACACATTTTCAAAATTAGTCCCCTTAACATTCGACTTGCATACATAAACTATTTAAAATTCATATGTCAGGCACACTGTATTATTATTCTCGCATACGTATCTCCCAAGCTATACATCAGTATTGGTGGGTACAGTTTATGGAAGGCCACAACAATGGTTTAGTTGTTGGTTTCTAGAACATTCAGTTCCATTTACATAGTCACTTGATAAACGTAATTACCCAAGCGGCAAAGACAGTTACCTGCAGAAGATAAATTGTTGCTATTTTACACTTGTTGCAAAAAGTCATGCAAGATGTATGCAAATAAATATCAAACCTGTTTTGCAAGTAGTTCCTTCCCATCCGTCAGCACAACCTAATACGCAGGTTCCGTTTAGCGTATGACATGTTCTGTTTCCTCCACTGCAGTAGCCACACGTTTCATTGCAGATGTCACCATAATAACCTTGTTCACATGCTAGAAACAGTAATTGATATTAGTATATATCATACATATCAAGGAGAAGATAGGCAATAGTATACATTTCTTAGCGTGCGTCCGGGTCTATTTCAGTCGATAAAACACTCACCAGAGTAATTTCATATAGCCGCCGATTTATTCCTATATCAATCAGTATCACACGGCTGATATATAAAATATCGTAGTATGTGTTGGTTATGTCTACGGGAAGTACATACCAAATATGTTTTGCTCCTATTGTTTACCTGTTTCCTGTTCTGTATTTGTATAATGCATCTCTTTCCAGTACTATATCTCTTTACTCTGCATTCTGTATTTCTGTGTTCTGTATTTGTTCCTATATACATGTATTAATGCGCTCTAAACAAAAGTAAATAACTAAATCGGAATTAGTATACCATTCCTTATCTACATTAATATAAGCGACCAAGAAGATACGAAACTTAGAAATAATGAACTATAAACGAGTTGATCCATTAAATGTTAACATAATAATTGTATCAATGTAATTAATATTACTTTTAAATGCCCCCTAAAAAAAGGAACAAAAAAACACACACATCATATTATAATTTTATAATTTTATTTATACTTTAATTATACCTTTTTCATAGTAACATAGTCGTTTATACATACTTGCCTATCCTTATTTCTGTACTATGTATCTATTTTATACCTGACTGCGTAAGCCAACAATTTATTACTAACGTATGTATAATCATTTCTGTCAGAAACACACGCACAGACACTAGTACATACACAAAACGCATTTTCCGAACACTGAATAACAGTTTCAATTTGAGTTTCTAACGTATTAATAGAGAATAACTAGTTAATGACGCTTGATATCGGCTTAATCCTGTGAAGGTAAGAATGGGGAATTCCGCGAAGTTTGCCGAGCAAAATTTCCCATTCGTCCTGAACAGGATAAAGCCGATATCAAGCGTCATTAACTGGTTATTATCTTTATCCTGCAATCCTACAGGAATATTCGGAAAATCATTATTTATTCCTGATTTGTGTACGCAAAGCGAGTATTGTCTACCTAGCAAGGCTTTTGCTGTATGGGGTCAGAGGTCAACATTACTCAGAAACGTGACGTCAAAAGTCATAACATGCTACTAGCATGTTATGACTTTGCTTTAACAGGTCATCATAACAGGCCAGTAGGAACACTGGTTGCAGGATAAATTTGCGTAATGGAAAAGCGTCCTTCAATAATGTGCTTTGACATGCAACGGGTTATGGCGAATTAATCCTTATGCTCTGGTGGTGTCGTGAAACAGGACAGAACTTTAAAATGTCATAACGTGCATACATCATATCATAAGCTACTGGTAATTCATGTATAAAGGGACAGTACCATGATGCATCTAAGCACGTTTGAAGGAACATAACATCTCCTCTTAATTTAAAAAAAAAAAAAAAAAAAAAAAAAAAAAAAACAGAACACCAACAGAATGCAATAAAGAAGGATATAATACAAAAATGGGCCACAATATCAAACAACAAAATAAACACAAATAAATCAGAGACACACAAACACACATACACACGCACGCTCGCATGCACGCAATCACGCTCACACACACACACACACACACACACACACACACACACACACACACACACACACACACACACACACAAACACACATACACAAACACACACCCACGCAAAAGACGTCCTATAATATCCTTTGAACAAGACATGCTGCTAATGCCACTGAGATAATTTCTATGATCCACCGTCGGGTGACTTGTCCTTAGGACTGACACTCCCAAGACCAGCTCTGCGAAACCAAATGTGCACAGGACAGAGATCAGTGGAATACATATGACTGATGGCATGAGCTCATGAATCACTATAAAACGGTAATGTTCAGGTGTTCGCGAAAGGTGAGCATATCCTGTCCCACCGGTGGCACCCGTCATGAGCACAACCCGCAGCCATAAAGTCCACCATACGGTAAAATACAACATTTTCACCAAAAAGATGAAAATGTATGTACAAGGTCAAAATAGGGTATTGCATCAGACATCATTTTTGTCAATGATGCGTCATATCGTGAAATGGCCTCACAGTCTTTGGATGTTATAAGCCTGATCAAACAACTTCTGTACCAGAATGACATGTCTGTCTTTAAAATCGTCATATGATGAGCATGCTCTTAGGTATCTCAGAAGTTGTGAAATGTAGACACCAAAAGCTGGAGCAGAAGGAATATTGCTCGACATGAATGGGAAATTGACATTTGAAAAGCTGAAGTCATCCCTTTTATCATACAGCTCTGAAGTTCTATGCATAGATCAAGATATGAAACAGATTTTTCACTGTCTGTGGTTTCTTTTATTAATAACTCTGGTGGGTAAATCAATGAAAGGTAATCTGTGATCTTATTGTCTGTATGTCCTATCCCCAAATCGGACATAGATATTGTCAATCAGGAAGTCCAGCATTTCACATATGTCGGTCTCAGTGTACTTCTGCCTTGATTCACTTGTAGTCTTAACAAATTGTCCAGATCCATTGAATATAGTTATATATTCGTATTTTCTTTCACCTTTTTTAGTAACAAATGTCCCATGTATTAAAGAATGTAGTTTTTCTTTAAGTTTGTCATGGGGGATTGTTGTGTAGAGTGTTGAAAAATCAAATGTTTTAACACTGGTGAACGTTGATCTGGATTGAGACTTGATAATTTCAAGTAAATATTTGGAGTTCTTGAGAATCCACATGTGATTAATACCACTTGTCTCAAAGACCTTTTGACAATATATTGAAAGGCCATCCTTGATGGGTGTCAGGACAATGGTTAGTCTTTGAGACAAGGATTTTGTGGTGCATTTGCTGGATCCTGCTATATATCTCTCCTTGTATGGATTCGTATGGAGTTTAGCAATCCAATACAGAAGAAGAATGGACATATCTTCGGGTTTTAAATTCAAGCCAAACGTGCGAAGTACAGATTGATGGTTTTGACATATTTCATCCTCAGACAACATACTAGCACCATTTGTATTTTTGTCAATCCCAAGTTCATTCAGGACACAATTAATATAATGGTGCTTACATATGATGGTTATGTTGTTAGAGGCTTTATCTGTGGGCACTATCACAAACTGTTCATGTAGGGCAGACAGACTCTCTATCACAGACGGCTGTGACAGAAAGGGCTTCCTGGTATAATTTGTTTTCTTTCGCAGTTTGTGCATTCGCCCAATGACAACATCACGTATTGACTTGATCCATTCTGAAAGACATTCAACAGGTTCACTCTCACGTTTGGCCCATTTTTTGGCATATCCTTCGACAGCATCCATAATAATTTTAAAATTATAGTCCCAATTGATGTGTCGTTGTTCACGATATTTGGGACCATACTGGAATAACTGCCGAAGTTGGGGTTTTTCTATTATTGAGAGATCACCTGTTATATTATTATATTATGTTTATTATTGAGAGATCACCTGCTGGCATGTGCCCAGCAGGTTGGTAGCAAAACCGTGAACTGTTACAGCCACAATCATTAGATGAAATGCTGTGACTGTTCAGGTCCAGGTTCTACAGAACATCCCTATAATTGAAAATTTTGGACGCAATTGATTTTGTGTATGAATAAGAAATAACTTGTGGTTCCCGAAATTTGAAATAGGGTGGAACATTCTTGGAAACTGACTCATTTCTAAGTATATTACCTAGATTGATTATATCAATTCCTTTGTCTGCATATTCCAAATTCAAAAACACCTTTTCCTTTTCCTTTGTTTCTGTGGAGTCTGTATTTTCGGTCTTTGTCAAACGCCGTGTAGCAATGTCTAGGACTATACTCTCCAGGCGGTACTGCGGGGTGTTACTATCATTAGACCCAGTATCAAGTATAAATCTCTGGAGTCACTCAATTTTGTTTAATGAAACCGAGAAAAGTATAGTCCTGATCTTATGAAGGCCTAGTGGTGGTTGAATGAGAGGCAACAGTTCCTTCAAATTAACAGAGCTGGTGTTATTCCTTCCTTTCTTATGACCATGACTACGACGACGTCTAGAAGCACCTTAAACAGACTCAACACATTGATGTGTAACGTCCGAGGGCTAGAAAGTTTGCCAATGCCTTTCAGTTTGTCATTGCATCCATATGGCATTGCAGTGCACAACTCTCTGATCTAATGATCCTCTCTTGTCATACGATATGGTCTAGGATTATTGGTTGGATGATAAATCTTCTCCAATATCCTGACCTTCATGCAGAGGATTGAATGGTTCTCACTATTGAAATGTCGGTAGACACAAGCTGACTGTGTTGGCTCACGCGAGCTGAAAAATTCTGTTGTGTCTCACCAACATATATTAGACCACAGAGTGTGCACTCTATGCCATAAATTACGTTAGTACTTTGACATATTCCTTGGCCGAAAAGTTACTTTTAAATGTTGTGTCCGTCAATAGAATAGGACATGTTTTTCAGTTTTTGGTATGTTTATATGCATCATTCCACGTGCTAGAAAACACATAGAAAACAAAGCCTTTGATAAAACAATTGCGGTGATGTGGCTGAATGGAAAATCCCCACAATGGGCCCACTGACAAGGATCGATCCTAGCCTGCTCACGCATCAAGTGGCACTTTACGACGCATACTGTAGGGAACAAACTGGAAAATGTACTATAACGAAAATATATCTGATACGAATATAGCACGTACTCTACAATGACAAATGCAATATAAGTCTAGCTCAGAAGAGGCTTTGTTATTAAGACATACTTGAAAGAATAGCACATTAAAATGTCATATATAATAGCTATATCAAACTGCAATAATAAAGTAAGAAGAAGAAGAAAAACAATAATAATAATAATAATAATAATAATAATAGATACCAATAAACATACGTAAAAGTAGATATAGAGACACTCGGATAGGCAGTAATACAAAGACTATGAAGATATTTTAATACATGTATGTTCACATCTCTTTCTAGCTCTGTCTATCTCTCTTTTTGTGTGTGTGTGTGTGTGTGTGTGTGTGTGTGTGTGTGTGTGTGTGTGTGTGTGTGTGTGTCAGCATGTTTGTGTCTGTCTGTGTTCGTGTGCGTGTCTATATGTGTGTTCGTTCATTTTGTGCAGTGTGTGTGTGTGTGTGTGGGTGGGTGGGTGGGTGGGGGATGCGAATGGAATTTTTACAAAAGAGTTTCTTATAATTGCCAAAGGCCAATGATAAATTTGCAATGGTCTTTAATGGTGTCGTGTGCAAATAAAACAGTTTTGTTTTTTCAACCGACTTATTGTTCAGTATAAAAAGAGCAACCCCAAACATCCCATGGTACACACCCGCAGATACAAAACATGTCATGTTTAAATCACATCTTGTAAATACTGAATATTTTCTTTTCGCTTTCGCTATAATCTATTAAGTTGCATTATGTAATATCAATATATAAACGTGCACATACGTCTCTCTTGTAAGAAATGAAAAAAAAAAGCGATTTAATATTGTGCATACAACATACCCTACATAGGCAGTGTTTGTTGTAAACTAAACACATCAGTTATGTTGCCAGATGCAGCACTGTGATTTTTCATTGACAAAACGTGTCCATCTTCTATTAAAATAAAGAATTGTACAAATTGAGTCTACGTTACAGATACAAATACATAATACCTACTCGTACATAATGGTAGTTCGTATCCAGTTTGGCAATTTTGACAGTGTCCAGTGGTTTGATTACACATATTTCCCGTTTGACAATAGCCACACTTCTCACAAGATGTACCCCAATAACCAGTACTGCATGCTGTAAAATATAGTGAAAAACAGTGAAATATCGTATTACCTACGATTGTTCAAATTCTGGCTTTTGTTCGAATGTTGCATTTCATAAAATACTAAAAATATCATTGGACAAATATTCAATAGCAGAATAATTTCATAGGCAATCTAGTTCAAGTGCGTACATCTGTTAAGAAAGAAATGGATCAAACAGTCTGAGAGTACTGTTAAAACAATAAATGTCTACTACCGAGTCATTATAGTTCAAGGGCCATAACTCTGATACACATGGACAAATCACATTTTGATATAGTTATGGTCCATGAATATATTTGCATGTAAGTCGAATTTTATCAGCCAAACCGGCCTCGGTTACGTTGTGGTTAAGCCATGGCACATAAGGCTCGAAGGCACAGAGGTCGCAGCCCTGTACCACCTCCCAGCCAGAGCAATTTTTTACGACTCAGTTTGTAAGACCACTACACCCTTGTTTCTCGCACTAACTACTAACAATTAACAACTAACCCACTGGTCTGGGTAAACAGCCCAGATAGCTGAGGTGTGTGCCCAGGACAGCGTACTTCAACCTTAACTGGATATAAAGACGAAAATAAGTTAAAATGAAATGATCTGGCAACCGTACATGGGTGGTGTCGTGGTTAACCCATCAAACATAATGCTGGTAGGTACTGGGTTCGCAACTCGGTACTGGCTCCCAGCCAGAGCGAGGTTTAACAACTCAGTGGGTAGATGTGATACACACTACAACCTCTTCTTTCTCAAACACCTAACCCACTGCTCTAGACGGACAACCCAGAATGCTGAGGTACATGTATGTGTCTAGGGCAGCGTGACTGAACCTTATCTGGATATAAGATCGAAAATAGGCTGAACTAAAATACAATGATTTGGCCATAACTGCGAAAATAGGTAAATTATCATGAAGGTCAAATGTTATGCATAGCTCTAAATGATAAACCTTTACACAAAATATGTTGTTAGACCAAATCCGAAAGCATATAATATGTGTGAGACAAAATGACCAAAAAAAACCCACATAGTTCAGACATATAGAAAGACCGATAAGGTCCATTTTCCCCCCATAAATTCAAGATATCAGCAAGTGAGGCAGTGTTATTCAAGAGATATTTATTCAAATGTATAGTGAAAGTGTCTGCTACATGTACATCATCGCTTGTATATCTTGCACGAATATATTGAGTTTCATATAAGCCATCTTACTATCACATGCTGTACCATTCCATCCTTCTGGACACGCGGTACATCGTCCTGTCTTCTTGTCACACACTTCACTCTGATTTCTACAGTTACACGTCTTGTCACAGTCTTCACCATACCAGAATTCTGTACACACTTGTTTAAAATGAATAATAAGCAAAACGAAAACTAACAACATCCATCATATAATTCAGACAATTCGAAATGAAAAAAGTAAGTATCCTAATTTATGTATATGATTTGGGTTCACGAATACATGTTTAAACAATAAACACATGAAGTAAATAATATATAAGTCTTTATTTATTTCTTTTTTAATTTACTTAATTACTTACTTATTTACTTACTTGCTTATATTATTTGTTAATTGAATAAAAAATCTACATTTCGTAAAAGATGATACTAATTATTCTTGGATGGAAATGGCTTAACGATATTTCGTATTCACATGATGATGTGGGAGTTGCTTCATGAGCATATAGTATGAATTAAATATATATGATCAATATTAGAGCAACACTTGGTAACTTCAATATTGTGTGCACTGCATATAGGAGCTAAAACACCCATACATTATATTCGGCGCCATTCAGTACCACGTTTATGGTTCTACTATCACAGTGATACGATCAAAGCCATTTAGTTCCAATAGTAGCGAGTCCTGATAAAACGGAAACTGTTAGTTTATTTTTATAATTCTACATACAAATACAATACAAGTTTATTTACCAAAGACTTGAATTTCACACAAAGTAAGAACTCCGTTAATGTCATCACGGCCAGGAGGTAATCTGATGGTAACCCATCTACCTTGTTGAAGACAGTCTACTTGTAATATAGTTGGAGGAGAAGATTCATTTCGCCATTCATAACACGTAAGATTATCAACTTCAATATGAAATCCTGTTAGTCGACCCTGATCTGAAATAGACAGCTGGCAATATATTTAAGGTGGAGCATATCATTCAAGATGATTCACAGGTTTTAGTGTGTACAACAGTAGAATTATTATCTAAAAATTTGCTTACAAAATTGCATTGGCTTACAAAATTGCATTAGATATTATACGAGTATTATACATATTTATTTTCAACAATCAGTTGAAAGTATCAGTGGTCCTATTTGAACTATTTTGATATTAGCAGTTGTAATGAGTATATTGCAAAACAACACATATTAATAAAATACTATTGATGTCACAATAAAAAATAATAAAAACATGAATGCAAATTGATAGGTATATTTCATAGAAAAAGGAGGAAAGAACACAGAAATAAACAATAAATCCCCCTAAAATATCACATTGTTATTATTAGTAGTAGTAGTAGTCTTAGTCGTTGTCGTGGTCGTAGTTGTAGTAGTAGTAGTAGTAATATAACATCACTTTCACCATCATCATCATCATCATCACAATTATAACCATGTTTTATTATTTAATGATTTCTCACGCCAAAATGAAGTTCAACAGAAAAACAAAAAAGCAGTCAATCATGTAAGAGAAAGTAATGCAGTTATAGGTCTGCTAATATTATCTCGTTCTCAGGTCGTCGATATATATTTGTTTATCAGTAATATGCCTATGTTACATACATGTATTCCTTTGGTATATTTTTATTGTTTGAAGCGAGTACGTTCTACCCAAGTCA
>JAECMU010057352.1:0-11744 GCA_016106625.1 Dracogyra subfuscus
CTTGAGTTTGAAACTGACAATGAATAAAACATAACACGTCGAATGATTCTTTTACTTTGTCTTAAGTTTGAAACTGACGATGAATAAAACATAAAACGTCGAGTGATTATTTTACTTTAAGTCTTGAGTTTTAAACTGACAATGAATAAGACATAAAACGTCGAGTGATTATTTTAGTTTGTCTTGAGTTTGAAACTGACAATGAATAAAACATAAAACGTCGAGTGATTATTTTAGTTTATTTCTTGAGTTTGAAACTGACAATGAATAAAACATAAAACGTCGAGTGATTCTTTTAGTTTAAGTCTTGATTAAGTATAATTGCACATAAACACTGCATGTGTTGCGTATCACGGTAATAAAGTACGTGTTTTATTACACCGGGGTGCTAATCATGTTATGAGCCTCCTGCATGCGTAAGACATTCCAGTAACATAATGACACTACAAACCAACTAATCCGATACAGAAGGGATGATTTAAAGGAATATATTGTATATTGAAACACCAGCTGGCCCAGTTCTAAATAGATACAACATGTGGCTAAAATCAGATAAGCAAATAACGCCCCGGAGACACTGATTAAAAGGAAAAGGATAGTTTCATCAAGAAAGGAAATTATTTGTAGCATAATTATGATGCATTGATAGGAAATATACTTACGCTATAAAGAAAAACAAGTTTTATGATGATGATGATGATGATGATGATGACGTACGTTAATCTGTCTTATTAATATTGCACTAAAATCCAAGTACGCTGTCCCGGGTAGTGACCGCAGTGCCGCTGCCCGGGAAATGCGGTGCAATGCGAAGGATGCACCAGTGCCATATATCGCTACCTTTACAGTTGTGTCAAATAAATGCAAATTAACCGTTTCTATAAATTAACTTTGAATTCTTAATTCAAGAATATGAAATTATAATGTTGTCCCCCCCCAAAAAAAAACACCAAAAAAAACAACAACAACAACAACAACAAAAAACGAAATGCAATAATGAGTGAGTGAATGAATGAATGAATGAATAAATGAATGAATAAATAAATAAATAAATGTTTAACGAGACCCCTGCACAGAAATACACATCTGCTATTGGGTAAAAAGGTAAGTATATGGACTAATACTACTACTAATACAAATTACAAAGAAGAAACAAAACTCAATTTTGGCCAAAACCATAGTACACGAAACATATTACGTAGTTCGTTTGTTTGTTTGTATTGTTGTTATTGTTGTTGTTTTGGGGGTGTTTTAAGACTTTTTTTTTGGTTGTTGTTGGTTTTGTTGTTTTTTGGTGGGTGTTTTTTTCAGGCAGAAACATTCCTAATTTACTGTCGCCGTGTTCTTCAAACTGACTTGTGTTTAATTAACCAAACCAAATAACAGTGTGTGAGCAGACAGGACGCAGACGGAGTGTATGTCGTCATCCTCCTTCTCTCTCTCTCTCTCTCTCTCTCTCTCTCTCTCTCTCTCTCTCTCTCTCTCTCTCTCTCTCTCTCACACACACACACACACACACACACACACACACACACCAACACAACATTAATCAAAGAACCTGACATAAAATAAAACAAAACTTAAAACAATTAAAAAAATTAAAACAAATAAAAAACGAACAAAAATAAAATAAAAAATAAAAATAAAACAAACCTCCCGATAATTTGGACTTAATTAATATGATCTTAAGTTATCACTGTTTTTCATCTAACTCGCCCGTAACTTTGCTTTCCGCGTTCAAAATGTCGCTGTCAATATTTGTCGACAGCTTACAAACTGTTGGCGCTACACTCTTCACATTTTGGCTTCGGGGTAGCTACTGCCTCCAAATATTGTGGATTGTGCTTAAGAATGCTCTAAATCCGAACTTGAAAAACATTTAGCGACATCCAAGCCGCCATGCGAGATGCTTCAGACTCCCAGAAAAAGACTGATGCCTTTTGGGTTGTTGAAACAACCATCAGATGCGATATTTACGAAGTTGGTGCGCCGCGGGCGATGGTGGAATTCTCGTGATAGCACGTTTACACCTAGTCGTTTCCCAAATCCGACTCCAGGCCATGCGCGGAGAAGTGAAGTGTCGAAAGGTTCAACAGTGGACTCAATTCCTCCGATAATTATCAATAGCTCCAGGCAGAGGTGCTAAAAACCGGTTCAGTAGGCGATTAGCAAATCATATACAAGCCTGATTTTTTTTTTTTTTTATCATTGGTCCGATTACTGTTTTAATAATGATATTATTAAAAAATACTGTTTGTAAAAACATTATAAAAGTATAAAATATTTCGAGAAATGAATAACAAAGTAATCTTCCAAACCCTCCAAAAGAAGAAAGAAGCAAAACAAACAAATCCAACAGAACAACCCCCACCCCAACAGAAACACTCCCCTCTNNNAAAAAAAAAAAAAAAAAAAAAAAAAAACCCAACGCCAACAACAACAAAACCAAAAATAAATAAAATAAAAAATCAGTGAAAAATAATTGATTAAACACAGTATAAAAAACAACAAAATCCGAAAGAACAAGCCCCCCAAAACACAACAAGAAAGCAAATCAAAACAACCAATCACATAAAGGAACAAACACAACAAATAAACACATTAAAAAACCCCACCTGAACAAGAAAAAAGAAAATACCCGAATTATCTATGGAACTTGTCCAATAGGTGCTTACTGCTTTCATTTTACTGACCGATAGTTCATTTTACTGACCGATAGTTCAGACAACGCCCAATTGGTTTGTCTCACCCCAGTGAATGATAAAATTCGTCAACAAAGCGAACGTTGTCTCAACGTTGGGCCAGGAGGAAAACTGGAACGACGATAATAAAAACAATAATGATAATGATTATAATGATAATAGCATAATAATAATAATAATAATAATAATAATAATAATAATAATAATAATCAATCTTTAAATAATAGTAATAATAATAACGCACTGACCATGATGGGACTATTGTGTACTAACAAACTGGGATGTATTTATTGATACAATATTTTATATTTCACTCTTAATAGTGGGCTTTTTATTATTTGTTTTTGCGTTTGTTTGTGTTTTATTTTATCGCACTGCCTCTTTCATTTGCAACTGTCTGTAATCATTTAAATAAACGTTAAAATTCGCTTTCTTCAACGACACCACTAAAGTCCGAACCAAAATGTTAAAAACTACGAAAACATTGCTCTCCTACCTTTATTTTTCGTTAGATTTTATTCATATTTTGTCCAGCCAGAAATCTAGGAAAAACCATTGCCCTGACACAGATTCCACATACTAGATGATAACCATGTCACCAATACTGACTTCGCTGAGATCGCACAGGGCAAGAAGCATGCAATTTTGTACCGGCTGCCATTTTGACTTTTTTTTTAATATTCTCCAAGATGGGTGAAAGGATATGACTTAATCTAGCAACGCCATAACATGTTATGATATAAAAGTAAACGTGATGACGTCATATTAATTTTTAAAAATATTTTGTGTTTGTTTAAATATACCACTAAAGATCATTGATTTTATATTATGTCATATACTTTGGAGGCTTTCACCCCTCTTAAAGAGTATTCCATAAAATAAAAAAATGCAGACGGCAGAAAACTGCAAGTATTTTGCCCTATTCTATCTCAGCGAAGTTAATACTGGCGACATCGTTACAGTCTCATATGTGGAATCTGTGTCACTGTAATGGTTTTGTGTGTGGACAAAATGTTTGGGGAACTGTAACGGTAATAAAAGGTAGGAGAGTAATGTATCGTAGTCGTTAACAATTTGGTTCGGACTTCAACACACATTGATTTATTATCATCGGCTATTCGATGTCAAACATTTGGTAATTCTGACATTTAGTCTGTGAAACGAAACCCAAAACAATTGTGTTTTGTTAGTGACAAGGGCTATTTTATAGGCACCATCCATAGACAGGATATCACATATCACGGTCTTTAATATACCAGTCGTAGTGTTCTGGTTGGAACGAGAAAGATATCAATGGGCCTACCGACGGGAATCGATCCTAAAGCGACATCGCATCAAGCGAGCTCTTTACTACTGGGCTGCGTCCCACCTCTATCTTTCAACTATTTCACCGCCCACCTATACATCCATTTATTGTATAAATGTTATTCATGTGAGTGTATCATTCCAATGTTTTACATTAAGACCGCTACAGCATTACCATCCAATGAAATCAGCACGACCAATATAGATTGACCTGTGACATATACGTCAAACAGAAACGGACTGCTCTGTGACGTATCAGTTACGTGCAGTCACAAGCGCAGTGAACATGTATTTGTTGGGGATTATTTTGTTCTTCAAATTTTCAACCTATTTTTGAAGATATGTGAGAAATAGAATACTGATCTTGCCCTTTAGATACCAATTATGTTACTGTAACAGAAAAATCAACCTTCTCTGAGGGGATTCGAACGACGGACTCTCAGTACGAGAGTCCAGTGCTCTACCAACTGAACTAATAGGGAAATTCCCACTAGCTACTAGCTTATACCAACACTATTACATTACCTATCGTTTCGCTTTCGCTCGTTGGATACATTTTGAAGCAACTGGTTGTATTGTAAATGGTATCTAACGGCCACTATTGTAGCTTTCTCTATATCTGTTGTACAGGTTACACGCTCAGACTTCACCGCAACACATGCCCTAAACCCAGAAGCCCTGTAAAGTCCAATAACTGGAAAATTGATCCATTTCTCCGCAAGCCTTAAGCGGGGAGAAATTTCCCTTGTAAGTTTTCATTGATATCTTTTAACCTTTGAGGTTTATTTTTTGTTACGATGGCATGGTGATATACAGTTCATTGATGATTTTGACGGGTTTTCGTGCCGCTGTTGCTAATGAGGCAGCTTCGTGTTCTGACCAATCAAATGGAAGGAACCATAATCACCATGCACAATTAAGCGGGAAAATGAACGATCAATTAAGAAAGAGGAACTTTAGAGGCAAACGCAGCAAAATGAATTTACCTCGAAATGTTAATAGGTAAAACAGTTTTAACAATACGTAAACAATTTCAGTGCAATAGCATTTGTAGTCTAATGCGTTGTAAAGCTGTATACAGGAATCACTGCTGGTTTTGAATAATGCACACATTTGAATATACATGCATGCTAAACTCCACTAAAAACTCATCAGTCAGAATTGTAGTTGTAAACTGGATACGAGAAGATGTAATACTAAAATTAACTTAATACAAAGTAACCCATACATTATACACGTGTATAACTACAGTTTAAAGATATACAGATTAAAGAATATTTTGATTAACGATACCACTAAAGCAAATTGTTTTGTTTTTTAATTATCGGCTATTGCATGTAAAACATTTTGTAACTTTGACATATAGTCTTGGAGAGGAAACCCGCTTAATTTGTCCTTGAAACGGGCGCTTTACCACTGGGCTACGTTCTGGCCCTTAACATACAGTGATATGAACATATGTGTATGAACATGAACATATGTGTATGAACATGAATATATGTGTATGAACATGAACGTATGTGTATGAACATGAACATATATGTATGAACATGAACGTATGTGTATGGACATGAATATATGTGTATGAACATGAACATATGTGTATGAACATATATATATATATATGAACATATCTGTATGAACATGAGCATATGTGTATGAACATGAACATGTGTATGAACATGAACATGTGTATGAACATGAACGTATGTGTATGAACATGAACATATGTGTATGAACATGAACATATCTGTATGAATATGAACATATCTGTATGAATATGTCATCGACTTCGAATAGCCCTATGGTAGGCAAGACATTTAATTCCGCGAAATTCTTGTAATTAATCCAGCTTGATATCTCAATAATTAACTGACAGATTAAAAACACTGTAACATTGTGCCACTGAGCGTGAACAGTGCCACAATCTGGTGGATGTCACACATACTCCCATGGTACATTGGCCTCTACTTTTCCTTTTAGACCATGTGTAGGTAGATATTACGTGTATAATGATATTGTAACGTCACGACTTTGTGAATGAAATTATGTTGTTATTTTCTATAGGCACGTACACGTAGATGAAGGGATTTTTTTTCTTTTAGACTTTAAAAACAAAGAATTGAAAGAAAGACGTCACTATGAAACTAGGATAGAACCCCTTTTATTTGTGTATAGGCGTGTATCACATAAAGTAAAGGACACATTTTATTCGACAAATTAATTATTGCTAAACTTTCAAATATCATTTGTTCAAATAAACAATAAACATTAAAGCAGATATTAGTAATAATATTTTGTTTGTTTGTTTGTTGTTGTTGTTTTTCCTTATTGTATTGCTTTTTATATGCATGCATGTATACATTATGATCTTTGTGTGTATGAAGGAAATGGTTTATTTAACGACGCACTCAACACAGTTTACTTACGGTTATATGGCGTCAGGGAGGAAACCCATTGTCGCCACTTCATGGGCGACTCTTTTTGATTAGCAGCAAGGGATATTGTATATACACCATCCCATAGAGAGGACAACACATACCACGACCTTTATTGTACCAGTCATGGGGCACTGGCTGAACGAGAAACAGCACAATGGGCCCACTGATGGGGATCGATCCCCAACCGACCGCGCATCAAGTCAGCGCTTTACCACTGGACTATGTCTCGCCCCTTTGAATTAGAAAGACAAATATGGCTGTTATTGTTTTAAAATAGCAGGTCAAAAAATATATGTCCTGCTAAGAAAAACATATATGGCCTGTTGGGATAAAAATATAGCTCGGTGTGTGATCAAGTATAGCGTTTGTGATTTGGATTTTAGAGCATTGTGGACTTAACATATTACAGACACGTTACTAACAGGTCGCTGTTTCGAGCCTTGTTGCGTATTTGGGTGCGTATCCACTTGCATACATGCTAGCGTAAGTTCAAACAGGAGTGACATAAAGGCCTATATATTCATTTAAAAAAACTCACACACACAAAAAACACAACACAAAAAGTAAAACCCCCAAAACAAGCAACAACAAGATTGGAATAATCTGTTTGAAAATGTTAACAATAATGAATTCCTTGTGTATAATAACATTATTTACAATAAAACAAATTTATAAAGATGTTTATTTTAGCTTGTTATACATATCTAAAGAAATGCAAAATTAATGTTTCTAATGAAGATGATTTACTGAATCAATCGTTATGGTTTAATGATGATATTACAATAAATAATCAACCAGTCTTTTATGCTAAATGAAATAGTACAGGTATTAGATACATAAATGATATAATAGATGAATAAGGTTCTTTTTTATCGTATTTAAATTTTAGATCAATTTACAATATAAATTATTTTTTTCAAGGGATATTAAGTACAGTGAGACGGTATTGTAACCTATTGTAAACTTAAAAGGCAATATATTTTTATGTAATATTTTGTTAGGTTCCGGGTTTCTAAAATATAAAGTTACTTAAAATGGGAAGAAGAATTGAATTGTGTGTATGGAAATAAAGATTGGAAACTAATAAACACAATGCCATTTTGATGCACTGACAGTACAGAATTAAGATGGTTTCAATACAAGATAATTCATAGAATTTTACCAAGAAATAAGTTTCTACATAATATTGGATATATTGATTCACCACTTTGTTCTTTTTGTAAACTTGATGTAGCAACATTGACACATTTATTTTGGGGATGTAATAAGGTTAATTCTATTTGGGAACAATTAAATATTTGGATCAATAAAAAAACTGGTTTCTTAGTAGAATTTACAAACGAAAATGTGGTGTTTTTGGGTTTTTTTTTAAACAAAGTAACAATGATCCCATTAACATAATTATATTAATAACGAAACACTTAATATTTAAAAGTCATTCTAAATATTACATGGACCCAAAAGGAAATATTTCAGTACTATAATATCACAAAACGTATTGCATTTGGCAGTTGTAATTATAATACATTTGTAAAGTTTTGGTCTGTATTTCATAATTTGCTAACACAATTTATAGTATAAGGCTGTGCATTGTTTAGTCTTGCCTTTTATGTATTAATGATATACTTGATACACATATGTATGTATATTTATATTACTGTATTTTGTTTTGCCTACGTGTATGTGACATGGTTATAAATAAATATTTAAATTTAAAAATATATATATTTACAATAAATGTAAATGAACCATCTGTTTGACTTTTTAAACTTTGGATAGAGACGTAGCCCAGTGATAAAGCGCTGTCTTGATGTGAGGTCGGTTTGGGATCGATTCCTGTCGGTGGGTCCATTCGGCTATTTCTCGTTCCAGCCAGTGCACCACGACTGGTATATCAAAGGCAGTAGTATGTATTACTATGTCTGTAGAATGGTGCATATCCCTTGCTGCTAATCGAAAAGTGTAACCCATGAAGTGGCGACAGCGGGTTTCCTCTCTCAATATCTGAGTGGTCCTTGACCATGTGTCTGACGCCATATAACCATCAATAAAATGAGTTGTGTGCATCGTTTTATAAAATATGTCTTTCCTGGTTGTATGTTAAAAATATGATGATAATGATGATGCTGCTGATGCTGCTGATGATGACAAATTAATTAATTAATTAATTTAATTAAAGTTCAATAAAAACAATTCATTTCAAAAAACATTTCACAAGTTTCGTTGATCTTGGACACCGCCATACTATCTTGTGGTTTATTGTTAGTTTGTAAAACGAGACTAAAACGTATGTCACAAATAAACGTAAACGCTAAGTAGAGAAATAATTGTTATGGTACTTACGAAGATGATACCGGACCTATACCTTTGTGAACTTTACGATCATTTGATCATGCCATGAAACTGTGTTGCTAATACTTGTAGTAAATTTTAAAAATTATCCCCATTACATACATAATTTACTCAAATACTGTGAGATCCGATATGTATTTGATTAAACACAAGTTCTGGACACATCTCGTACAGCCAAGAATACAATGTCATACTACTTAATTTGGCACCGATGAAAATGGTTAAATGGCGCCTTTGAAATTACTAAGCAATATTTATTAACAGTAACTATTACCATTTGTTCAGTTATTAGCGTATACGTGTAGGTCAGGTCACTCGCTAGTCTCCAACCCAATGTGAAAAAAAAGAAGAGTTAAATTATGTTTTGTTTTACAACACCACTAGAGCACATTGATTTATTAATCATCGGTTATTGGACATCAAACATTTGGAAATGTTTACATACATGTATAGTCTTAGAGAGAAATCCCAAAGTAACAAGGACTTTTTATATGTACCATTCTACGTACATAATAGCACATACCACGGCTTTTGTTATACAAGCCGTGGTGCACTGGGTTGAGTGAGAAATAGCCCAGTGAGCCCAATGACGAGGATCGATCCCCAATCGACCGCGCAATAGGCGAGGATTTGACCCCTCAAATAGGAAGGAAAGACATGCATATTTTAAACTATGGCTATTTGGGGTCCGACGATTTAAATAATTTTAACACTTGGTCTGGAAGGATTTTTTTTTATTTAACGACGCACTCGACACCTTTTATTTACGGTTATATGGCGTTAGCTATGTGGTTAAGGACCATACAGATATATAGAGAGGAAACCCGCTGTTGACACTTTATGGGCTACTCTTTTTCGATTAGCAGCAAGGGATCGTTTATATTCATCATCTCACAGATAAGGTAGTACATACCATGGCCTTTGATATACCAGTCGTGGTGCACTGGCTGGAACGAGAAACTGTTGCCATTTTTCAGTTATTAGCGTATACGTGTAGGTCAGGTCACTCGCTAGTCTCCAACCCAATGTGAAAAGAAGTTAAATTATATTTTGTTTTACAATACCACTAGAGCACATTGATTTATTAATCATCGGCTATTGAATGTCAAACAATTTTCATTTAGTCTTAGAGAGGAAACCCGCTACATTCCCCATTAGTAGCAAGGGATCTTTTATATGCACTATCCCACAGACAGGACAGTACAAACCACAGTCTTTGATATACCAGTCCAGGTGAACTGTCTGGAACCAAAAAATGCCCAATGGACCCACAGACAGGGATCGATCTGAGGGCTTTACCACCGGTTTATGTCGTGCCGTATGTTGCAGATCAAATCTGATGGTGATTTACCAATATCCGAAAGGGTTATGGTCCTTGAACATATGAAATACGAAAAACAAATTCCGGAGTTTTGTTTGCAATGCCTCAAGAGTTTGAGATGAAATTTTGTATCGGGCTTTATCATGCACTGTTACAGACCATATTTAACTGTCATGGCGATTTACATATTGTTCTCAGAGTTATGGCCATTGAACTTCGAAGACGTAGCTCAGTGGTACAGCGATGTGCGGTCGGTCTGGGATCGATTCCCGTCGGTGGGCCCAATGGGCTATTTCTCGTCACAGCCAGTGTACCACGACTGGTATATCAAAGGCCGTGGTATGTGCTATCCTGTCTGTGGGATGGTGCATATAAAAGATCCCTTGCTGCTAATCGGAAAGAGTAGCCCATGAAGTGGCGACAGCGGGTTTCCTCTCTCAGTATATGTGTGGTCCTTAACCGTATGTCTGACGCCATATACCGTAAATAAAATGTGTTGAGTGCGTCGTTAAATAAAACATTTCTTTCTTTCTTTCTTTCGAAAGTACGGAAATCTGTTGGTCCCTGTCGTGCTTTAGTAGTAGTTTGAGAATGTGTGCTATAGAGAGGAGTGGACAACTGATCATTTACACCACATGACTTCACATTACGTTCCTAACAGAACCGACACGCGTATGACCGAAATGAAACACAATATCTTATTCTGCTGCCAAGCGTGGGAAATGTTGGCAAACAAACGGACATAAAGTTTATTGGAATGGAAGAATTTACATAACTTTGTGTTATCAAACCCATACTGACAAGGTCAGTTCATTGAACCGTTTAATACGAAACACACCTTCTTCTGCCAGTATATAAACACTCTAATACATAACAGACTAAGGACGAATAAACACGTTTTCTTTGTAATCTAAAGATCTTTTTTTTATTTATTACTATTATTTTGTTTAAAATATAAAATCTAGTAGTATGTAACCTTTGTTTTATGCAAAACTACAGTAATGATTGTTTAGAATGGTTGTCCTGATGGTCATTTATCTGTGTTTAACAGCAGGGAGAGAGAGAGAGAGAGAGAGAGAGAGAGAGAGAGAGAGAGAGAGAGAGAGAGAGAGAGAGAGGGAGGATATATATATATATATATAAAAGAAAAAAGAAAAACAGCACTCCACGTTTTAATATAGCATAATTATAAACACAACACAGAGTTGGCATAAAATCAAAACAAATTATTTAAAAAAAATTCCACAAACGTTTTCGGCACGAAGGCCTCTTCAGGTGGTTTAAACATTTGTTCATGACGTCATGTATTACGTTAAGGTAAATATATGAAATGACGTCATTCTACAGTTTATAAATAATTCCACTTATGGCACACTTTATAATATAACAACATTTTTAACAACATACAACCCGAAAAAAATATGATTGCGAGATTAACTTACCCACCATCCGAAAGATAATAATAATAAATACCTAACATATTTTATTTGATTAATACCTAGCATATTTTATTTAATTCTGGGTTGTATTTGTTTATTAATCTCATTTCTTTGATTTTTCGAATCTGCATTACATCTGACAGGAAGTCGGTGAAGCGAGACGGAATCTTGGAAGAGTAACTCA
>JAECMU010057355.1:0-13715 GCA_016106625.1 Dracogyra subfuscus
TTGTTTTCTTTTTGATGATGAAATGAATGGTGAAGCTGCAGTATTTTCATTTCGGTATGTGACTACTTGACAGGGTCGTGCTCCACGCTTGCTATCAATTGATATATTTGGGTATCACCCAAACCCGGGTACACGGAACCTGCAGTGCATGCCGGGTAATAATTTCCAGCTGGAAATACACTCGAAAGACACACCCACAATTACACCCGTGAAGTGGGTGAAACTCGGTGCATGTGACCCTACCCATTGCAGGCGCGGTGCCCGGATTTTTAAATAGGGGGGGGGGAGGCGAGGGCCCAAGATTCCTAGGGGAGTCCGGGGGCATGCTCCCCGAGACATTTTAAAATTTAAGTGGCCTGAAACGCGATTTCCTCACATCTGAGTAACAAAATAGCTATATTAACGTATGTATTTGGTATTGTCACACTGGTTTTGTTATCTTCAAAATTTCATAAACTCTGGTCTCTTCTTTTTCTAAAAGTTAAAGTGGTCATCTCTCCTTCCCATATTAGGCTGGTTTTCCGTTGACTGCGGCTGCCGGTAAATGGGAAGAAATATCGAAACAGTTGTTTCAGTAATATACATTGCTTTGAACAACTGGGCCAATGTGTATCAGCAGCCATGGTATGTAATATCTTGCTGCTAATCTGAAAGAGTAGACCCTGGAGTCGCGGCAGCGAGTTTCCTATCTCATTGTTTTGTGGTCCTTAACCATATTTCTGACGCTATATAAACGTAAATAAAATGTGTTGAGTATATTGTTAAACAAAACATTTGTTTCTTTCAATCATTAAAAAGTCTCTGTTGGTCGATAAAATCATAAAAATTGCAGCAAACTCAGGAATGTCCCTTTAAGACGATTTTCATGAACAAAATATAATTTAAAGACACTAAATTTAAAGATTTAAAGATTTTTGTGTAATTCCACTCAAGTGTATGCTATAGTTAAAAAATAATAATAACTTGACCCCATTGAGTCTAGTGGTGTACTCACTCATTCACTCTATCCCATCTCCCTCGTCTTGGACATATCCACCGGGAAATCATTTCGAAGGGTGTGCCCAAGGGTGGCGTGTTTAAACCTTCAGTTCAATTGTATATTTATTTCAGCCTTAAAGGGACATTCCCGAGTTTGCTGCAATTTGTAAGATGTGATCGACTAACAGAAACTTGTTTTAACGATTGAAAATGTTGACACTGATTTATTCACTACCTTTGAAGATCACATAAGTAGATATACTGCATTAGGAACAGTTATTGCGGTTGATGATTTTAAAGAGACCTTCCTGAGTTTACTGCAATTTTAAGATGTTATCGACTAACAGAGATTTTTAACGAGTATAATTACATATCAAATATATTTTTCTGCATAAAATATTAGTGGCTGTATATTAAACGTTTTCTGATCGTTCTACAATTTGTACTAGGTTAAATTTCATTTTATTTCCTAATATATATATTTTTCGTACGTACAGACACTGATATTCTAAACAAGAAAACATATTTAATACGTAAGTTTAATCGTAGAAATATGTTTTTTCCCCCGGAAACATCTTACAATGCAGCAAACTCAGGAATGTCCCTTTAAACCCGAGGTTCTAAATGCTTTTGTTAGAAATTAGAGGAATTCCAATCTAGTTTAGTTCAAAACATAAAATGAAGAGAACAGAAAAGAATTAGAAAACCGTATTAATGTTTTAACCGAATTAGCTAGTAGTAAATACAAATCCCGTTGAAAATTAGTTTACAGAATGGATAGAGGAAACGAAATAAATAAGAATATCTGATTCAGAGTAACTATATGAAGGGACTAATTTTAAGGATTAGAGCTACATGGATAGAAGATGGTAAAAAAAAAAGAAAAAAAAAAAGTCTAAATAATTTTGTTTAATCTGGAAAAAGGAAACTATGTAAATAAAACAATAACCAAACTCGTCACTAAAACTGGTAATATTATTAATGATCAAAAGCAAATACTACAGGAAGCTAGAGATTGCTATTCAAAATTATATAAATCACAAGTAGAGATGTTTTTAAAAATACGAATATCACTAAAGTAAATAAAAAACCCAGAATTAATACGACATATAACATCAAACGAAATAATTTTAGTATTAAAATATGAAAAATAATAAATCTCCGGGACCCGATGGATTCACTTCAGAATTTTAAATTTGATTTTTAAAAGACATAGAAAAATATTTAATTAAAATTATTATTTATTCTTTTGAAATAGGTGAACGTTCAATAATTCAAAAACAAGGCATTAGTACTCTTTTGCCTAAAGGAAATAAACTAAATAAAGGAAAGTTCACTAAACAACACAACATACAAAATCATATCTGGTTGTATAGAAAATAGAATAAATTTTTTTTTAGATATAGTAATTCATGAAAACTAAAAAGGTAGATGTATTGCAGAAAATACTATATTATTATATGACTTGATGCACTACACTAGCGAAAATAATATTTTTGCACTCCTTTTATTAGTTGATTTTGAAAAAGGTCTGGGAGGTCCTGACATATTTATGGGTCATAGCTTGGTTAATACATTGCATATAGTGTTTTTAAACAGTTACACACACGTTAAATGGGATTTTATTTGGTAGAGTACAACATACATGCGCACACACTTACGTTCGTCATTTGGAACGTAATCGCGTATCAAGCGCTAAAGCTATCATATTATGTCGGGCAAGCAATTAAAGAATTTCGGCAAACAAAACCCACAACAACAAAACACTCTACCCTTTTTGTTTCCAAGAATTCTATAGCTAAAGTTTCTTGTTTTGTTTTGATGTTTCAGACCAGGGCCCGGTTAAAGAGACATTCCTGAGTTTGCTGTATTATAAGATGTTTCCGACTAATAAAATATTTCTAAGATTAAAGTTGCATATTAAATATATTTTATTGTTTAGAATATCAGTGTCTGTATGTTCAATGGGTTTCTGGCCGTTGTAATATTTGAAAGAAGCCCAAACTCGATTTTATCTTCATATAATTTCGTACGTACAAAAACACATTTTGTTTTAGGAAATAAAATGAAAATTAACCTAGTACAAATATTAGAACGATTAGAAACACGTTTACTATACAGCCACTAATATTTTATGTATAGAAATATATTTTATATGTAATCGTTACAAAGTCTCTGTTAGTCGATAGCATCGTAAAAATTGCAGCAAACTCAGGAATGTCCCTTTAATCTGGTTTTTAATTAATCCGGATCGTTCCGCCACAGTCGCAACATATTGTTATTGTACTGGTAGTGATAATGACCGGGTCTAATCGCAAGTCTTGACTCATTATCCTGGCTGTTAACTGAAATATAATATATGCGTAACACGTACGCCAGTGTATATATAAACCGTGCACTCAGTCAACGAACATTTAATACTTGTATTCCTGTGAGAATCTGACAAGCTTCAACTCACTGGGTAGGTTTGAGTTATTATTATATGTTGTTAAATTATGTCATATTATGTCATCTCATGTCATTTCATGTTATTATTATTTTCAACGCTAATATTAAAAATAATCAAAGCTTTAAAGGGACATTCCTGAGGGTTTTTTTTACATTGTAAGATGTTTCCGACTAATAAAATAATTCTACCATTAAACTTACATATTAAATATATTTTCTTGTTTAGAATATCAATGTCTGTATATTCAATGTGTTTCTGATCGTCTTAATATTTGTAAGAAGCCCAAACTGGATTTCGTCTTCAAATAATTTCGTACGTACAAAAAAATATTTGTTTTAGGAAATAAAATGAAAACTAACCTAGTACAAATATTAAAACGATCAGAAACACGTTTAATATAGAGCCACTAATATTCTAAACAAGAAAATATATTAAATATGTAAGTTTAATCGTAGAAATATTTTATTAGTCGATAACATCTTAAAATATTGCAGAAAACTCAGGAATGTCCCTTTAAATGAGTGATATGTACAAAGAGAATTGTTTCATCGATCACAGTCGTAAAAAGTTAGTTTGTTTTCTTTAACGACACCACTAGAGCACATTGATTTATTAATCATCGGCTACAGGATGTTAAACATTGGGTAATTTTGAAATATAGTGTATACATTTGTTCATTAAAGTTAATTTTGTTTTCTTTAACGACACCACTAGAGCAAATTGATTAATCAATCATCGGCTATTGGATGTCAGACATTTGGTAATTCTGACAAGACAAGACAAGAATTTATTAAACTCAGTAGGACATAGTTTACAGGAGAAAAAAAAGTATAATTATAATATTGATAATTAGTACAGATATAATACAATTGCGAACATTATAGTCCTGTTTAGTTCTTTACATCCTAAGTTATTTTGGCAAAGGTAACGTTTAATTCCTATTCAATCCTTGTTTTTATTACATTTGCATGAAGACAAAACTCAGACCCCAGGAGGTTCTGTAAAAGGTGTACCAACGTTGTTTAACCTTTTCGTTAAACATATACGTAAAAATACATGTAACCATTCCATGTACATGCAGTATATTGAATCAATTTTGCCAATACATTATTTACTGGTGAATTGTATTTTATAACTTATATATTTACCAACCATACCAAACCTACTAACACAACTGTGGTGTAGTAACAAACAGACATCAGGTGACACAAGGTCAAGATAGTTTTATAAGAAATAAAATACCACCCTTAGTCTAACTTAATGAAGATAGTGATGAAGAAATGAGTTTGTCGAGTGATTAAGTTGCTTCTCCCTTACCCACCAAACATATAACGTTTATTCCCATGCCATTAATTATCAGTCACTATCAAATAACCTATCAATTGAACAAATATAAACGTGTAATATTACAAAACACGGACAATCAATATAAAACCATATAAAATACATCTACATACGAAGCCAGAGGTTAACGAGCTACTCTCGATTCACTAATGTCAAGACTTATATTAGCTCCGGAACTTTCTTTTCGATATGAGTAGCCCATGAAGTGGCGACAACGGGTTTCTTCTCAAAATCTGTGTTGTCCTTAACCATATGTCTGACTCCATACAACCGTAAGTAAAATGTGTTGAGTGCGTCGTTAAATAAAATATTTCTTTCTTTCTTTTTGACCGACCAAATTCCTCAGTCATAACTTGCGCACCTTTTCTCTTTTGGCATAATTCTTGCTCCATTAAAAATTCCATAGCACCATTACCCTCCATATGCTAGCGACCACGGTCGGGCTGCTGGTGCTCCCTTGCACCTGCCAGTGCAGGCGGTCCCTCCCCATCGTTTATGTCCTGGACGGTGAAGCCGGCCGAGGCCGGCTCTTGTGCCCAAGACAGGCGTGCGCTACAACAGCTTGCTCTGGATGTGCACGTAAAGCCCTATGACCTGATTTGACCTGAAGCCAGAGGTATTTGTGGGGTTGGGTAGAGGGCCACGCCTCCACCAATCGCGGGTATACAATATTCTGGCCAAGTGTGTGTGCAATATGTCACAATGAACATCACGACATTAAGACCTCATCCCAACCCTTCTCACTAACAGGGAACGTGGCCTTCAGATGAACACTTCCCCGTGTGCATTAGTAAACACTAATATATTATACATTATTCATGGACATACAACCTGACATTCATAATGTATCAACGTACCTTATAGTTACTTCACAGTGTTTTATCCCCAATAACACCCAAACGTATTTATTTTTGTATCAGTACATTACATTAATGACATAACAGGCACGGATCCAGATTTTTTAAATAGCGGGGTCCCCAAAACACGTTGTTGCTTTTGAACAGGTGAATGGGATAAGTTTTCATTTGTTTTTGGTAATATAATTATATTGTTTGACAAAAATAGGGGGAGGGGCTAAAAATGTGTTTTTCATGGACAAAGAAATAGATAATATCACAGACCAATAATACAAATAAAAATATTAACATGTATAATACATGTATCAAAATGTAACTGAAACGTAGTTTTTAAAAATACATGGGTTTTCCCCAGTTATTTATATAAATTTATTTAATGTTTAGCATTAATGCAAAGTGACTCATATAAGATGCAAGTCAAAACATACAATTTCACTAGAAAATATCAACCGCTAATTAAGGTAGCATGTACACAGCAATAATAACAATCTTTAGAACAGACTAAAGGATGATATTCAGCCATTTAAAAAAAAACTCAGGGTCTAACCAATTGAACAGGACTATAGTAAATATAATTATTTTATCAATAGTATATAAATATAGCTTATGATGTAGTAACAAATACGTTATATGTTTGCTACATATAGAGTCTAGGGTGAGCTGGGGCGGATCTAGGGGGTGGGGCGGGGGTTCCAAGGTATTTTTCAATAGTGCCTTTTCATAATGTTATAGTGTCCTTTTTCTCTTGGAAACCGCCCCCCCCCATCAGAAAAGCTGGATCCGCCCCCAGGTGAGCGGGTACGAAACATAACATCCATGAAACCATTTCCAGATCTTAATTATACACGACATCGGAAGTGAGAAAAATACAATGTTAAAAACAGTGTTGTTGGACCTCAAGTCATTTTACATTTGTGAGCTTTACGTTCGCTTGATAAATGTGTCTGTATATTTATACGTGTTAGCGGCGACCTCAAATGTAACACCGATGGTGTTCCGAGTGAATAAAGTTCTGTTCTGTTCTGTTCTGTTCTGATGCCGTGTCATCGGTAGGGTCCTGACACGTAGTCAGAGGAAACCCGCTACATTCCCCCCCTAATTCTACTGACAAGAAAGCACATACCACGGACTTATGGTGTACTAGATGGAACGAGATAAAACCCAATCAGTTGAATCCACAAAGGTGGTTCGATTCTGCGACGCGAGCACCTCAACCGATATTTTTCCATTAATAGAAAGGGATCTTTTATATGCACCATCCCACAGACATCACAGTACATACCAGTCTAAAGCTAAAGCTCGTGACAACTGAACATTATTTCATTCGGGACATAAATATGAAAATAAGTTATTAACTGGAAACTCGTTTATTTTCCTCTATATATTTAATTTTATTTTCTGTTTTCATTCACAGATTTTTAAAACAAAGAAGATGTCAGTTTTGAGTTTTGCGCTGTGTTTGCTGGTTGTTGTCTGCATACAGCTACAGGATACATCAGCGTGGCTTTCAGGAAGTAAGTGTTGTCATTATTATTACTGATCTTAAAGAAGTAAGTGTTGTCATTGTTGTTACTGGTCTTCATGAAGTGTTGTCATTATTGTTACTGATCTTCAAGAAGTAAGTGTTGTTATTATTGTTACTGGTCTTCATGAAGTAAGTGTTGTCAATATTGTTACTGGTCTTCATGAAGTAAGTGTTGTCAATATTGTTACTGGTCTTCATGAAGTAAGTGTTGTGATTGTTGTTACTGGTCTTCAGGAAGTAAGTGTTGTCATTATTGTTACTGGTCTTCAAGACGTAAATGTTGTCATTATTGTTACTGGTCTTCAAGAAGTAAGTGTTGTCAATATTGTTACTGGTCTTCAAAAAGTAAGTGTTGTCATTGTTGTTACTGGTCTTCAAGAAGTAAGTGTTGTCATTATTGTTACTGGTCTTCATGAAGTAAGTGTTGTGATTGTTGTTACTGGTCTTCATGAAGTAAGTGTTGTGATTGTTGTTACTGGTCTTCAGGAAGTAAGTGTTGTCATTATTGTTACTGGTCTTCAAGAAGTAAGCGTTGTCATTATTGTTACTGGTCTTCAAGAAGTAAGTGTTGTCATTATTGTTACTGATCTTCAAGAAGTAAGTGTTGTCATTATTGTTACTGGTCTTTTTGTGAAATACAGGCGTCCAGTGCTGCATGAATATAAACGATCCCTTGCTGCATTAGGACAAATCTGGCGAGTTTCCGCTGATGACTACCAATGTTTGAAATCCAATAGACTTTTGTTTGCAATGCCTCAATACTGAGCTGATATTTTGCATATATCTATCAAATATGGGTAAATCGCCATGAAAGTCAAATTTGATCTGTAGGGTGTATACTACCAAATCAAATCCCATAGACGACAACAGTAACATATGTGGCTAAAACTCCTACCTGCAGCGTATCAATGGACATAAACTCCACGGATATAAATACTACCACCCTTCACACTTAAAGTGAACAAGAGAAAATTGGGGGTCAAGCTGCTCGGTTCTGAGATAACGGGTAGCGTTTATGACTACCCTAGTTCCGTACAAATTCGAGTACTTTATTTTTACAGGTACCCCATGCATGTTTCAAGCACAAGGCTACTTGACACATTGGTACTACATGAAATAAAAGTGCTTTTTTTTTACCCAGATGAAACTATTATTTTTTTACAACCAACACACTCACATTTATAACCAATCACAGGACTTGTGGTATTCACATTCTCTATCAAAAGTTGGGTGCACCTCGAACTTTGACCCAGGCGGAAGGTATTTGGTATGGCACTACTTGTAGCAGTACATGATAAAGCTAAACACAAAATGTTAACTCTGTATATCAAGGCATTGTAACACCCCCTCCCCAAAATAACAAAATAAATTAAAATTAAAATTAAAAAAAAATAGAAATTAAAATCATCTGTGGGACAGATAGACGCATATAGAGACAGACAAAACGGAGATGAAAAATATAACCCCGTCCGGTTGGACCGGACTAATAACTTACATGGATCATTTTATTCGCGCATACTATCAAAAGAATAGGCTATTTACAGACTGTTTAACGACACTCCTGCTTGAAAAATACATCGGCTATTGGGTGTCAAACTGTGGTAATGCAAACAAATAAAGTGATGATCAACATCAATATAAAAATTCAAGATTTAAATAAAAACACAGTGTAAAGAACTGTGCACAAATACAAATACCACATATAGATACTGACTTTTACACAAAATTTCAATTTTGTGCTGTA
Organism: Dracogyra subfuscus; assembly: GCA_016106625.1. Taxonomy (NCBI): domain Eukaryota; kingdom Metazoa; phylum Mollusca; class Gastropoda; order Neomphalida; family Peltospiridae; genus Dracogyra; species Dracogyra subfuscus. The sequence continues at coordinate 8,898 of JAECMU010057355.1, forward strand.
TTGGCCATTCTCAAAGATAATGTTACACCCCTGCACCACGATGAGGTTACAGCACGCGCAGGGGCTGTCGAACAAAGACTGCCAAATAGTTACGAGACTACAATACATTATGGGACTGGATTTAGATCAGTTGGTTGAGTGCTCGCCTGGGGTGCTTGCGTCGTAGGTTCGAACCACTTCGATGGATCCATTCGACTGATTGATTTATAAGTGGAAATAAAAAATCCTTTGCTGCATTAGGAAAAATGTAGCGGGTTTCATCTGATGACTACGTCATAATTACGATAGCCGATGATTAATCAATGTGCTCTAGTGGTATCGTTAAACAAAACAAACTTCTTCATCATCCGATACGCGATTGTAATTAACGTTTCGGTCATGTCATGTCATAGGGTTGTACGTGCACATACAGAACAAGCTGTTGTAGCGCACGGCTGCCTTGGGCGAAGGGGCCGGCTTCTCCGTCCAGGACAGGAAAGATTGGGATTGGTAGAGGAGAGACCGTCTGCACTGGCAGGTGCTAGGGAGCACCAGCAGTCCGACAAAAGTCGGTAGCAGGCGGGGGTGGGTGGTGGTGGCGCTATGGAATTTTGAATGGAGCAATTAATATGCCAATGAGAAAAAGGTGCGCAATTTTGATTGAGGAATTTATGCGCAATTTTGAACGGTCGGTCAAAAATAAAGTTTTCAGACACTTCAGTGTTTCAGTGTAGTGATTACTGTATTTATATTTTATTGCAGGTGTCTGTGGTCACACGACATACAACCCGTCGTTTCGCATGTGCTGTTCAGGAAACGTAGTATCCAAAAGTGGAATCAGTCCTTCATGTTGTGGACGCCAAAGCTACGATGCCAGATTCCGAATGTGTTGCGGAGGGAACATAGTGTCCAAAAGCGGAATCAGTCCATCGTGTTGTGGACGCCAAAGCTACGATGCCAGATTCCGAATGTGTTGCGCAGGGAACATAGTGTCCAAAAGCGGAATCAGTCCATCGTGTTGTGGACGCCAAAGTTATGATGCCAGGTTCAGACAGTGTTGCAATGGTCGTATTTGCTAAGATGACATGTTCTGAATGAATGTGTTGTATGGTGCTAAAAAAAACCCAACACTCTTGTTTTACCGGAGACATGATACTGTTAATAAATATACAGGGTTTTCACTTAACTTGGACGAAATCATTTTACAAAATATTGAACCAAAAATGCTTGAAATGAAAAACATAATAAAACAGTGGTTAACGAGAAAACGTACAGTTATGGGCAGAATTGTTGTTGTAAAAACTCTCATTATTTCCAAAATAACACATTTATTAATTTCGTTACCAAATCCATCACTAAAAGTGTTAAAAGAAATAAACAAAATCATTTTTAATTTTATATGGCAAAATAAACCAGATAAAATCAAACGTGAAGTTTTAATGCAAGATTACCAATATGGGGGTATTAAAATGTTAGACGTTGTAAATTTTACAACAGCACTGAAATTGACTTGGATAAGAAGATTATTTCTATCACGATCCAGTTGGACAACTCTCTTTCAATCTGTAACAGGCTTAACAACTAAACAATTAATAATATATGGGGATAATTTTATTCAAATTATGAAAAGGAACATACATAATTTGTTTTGGAAAGATGTATTAAATAGCTGGCTAATACTTCAACAAAAACGCGGCGTTAATAATGAAGATTTGTTAAGTTCTAATATTTGGTATAATAATAACATATTAATAGACAAAAAAACTACATTTTATAAACACTATATTGAAAAAGGTATAATATTTATACAAGATTTATTAGATGACGAAGGACGATACATGAACTTTGATACCTTCAAAGCAAAATATAACATAAGGTCACATTTTTTAGAATATACCTCGTTATTAACGGCTGTCAAATCCTTTATGCGTGATATAATAAATACAAATAACCAAACATTGGATTTAGTAAAAAAGTCCAATATTTCCATCGAAAATTAAAAGTTTTTCTAAAAGACCAATTGGGAGGTAAAATCTTTTACAAAGTACTACATAAATCATCTATAGTTCCTACATCACAAAGAAAATATTCGGCGGAAGGGTGTGATTTTACCTCTTCATTATGGGCGAAATATTATAATTTACCATTTTGCTTTTTAAAAGACCCAACGCTGATATGGTTTCAGTACCAGATTTTACACAGAATTATACCAACAAATACCTTTTTACATAAAATAAAACTGATTGATTCTAGTATGTGTAACCTTTGTTCTCATGAACCAGAAACACTGCAACATCTATTTTATGACTGTCCTAAAGTCGTTGAACTCTGGAGTATTATAGAAAAATGGTTATTAGAAAAAGGGGATTATACCCAGTTGAATAGAAACACAGTCTTGTTTGGAATTATAAATAGTAAAAATATATTTGTAAACTGGTTAATTGTTAACGTAAAATATTACATATACAAATCAAAATTACAAAAGAGAACACTAACTGAAACTGGTATCAACAATTTTTTTAAAGATAAGTTACAAATAGAAATTACAAAAACTGTTTACATACAGAATTCGACGACAATTGGGGACCATGGTTAAAAGTTATAGAAGGTCACAACTGATACACTTAAAACTTTTGTTATGTGTATAATTTGAAGTATGACGCCAGTCAGTTTGGAAGTATATCTACAACTTCATTTTAAGTTTTCTCTTTTCAATCTTCTTTTTATTTCTTCCACTTTTGTCACTGCACCTTTTTTATATATTAGTATATTGTTTGCTATGTACTTTGTAAGGTAGTGAAATCAGGGCCCCAACCATGACACTATCATAATATATTTCGGGGGCAATAAACTATTACAAAAATAAAAATAAAAAATAAAATAAATAAATAAATAAATAAAAAATAAACACAGCAGACGTCTTCACACGTCCTTGATGATTTTTCAAAAATCTATTTTTGTCGCCAGAATACTAGTTTATATCAGATTGTTTTTTGTTAATATTCTAAAAAATATTTAAAAACCTATATTTTTATATTGATAGTGATATTGTTATGGTGTTTACAGTAGAAGGCGAAGAAGAAATAGGAGAGGACCTCGTAGGTTGGACAACTTGTGCCCAATCCTTTTATATATCTATATCTATCTATCTATCTATCTATATCTATATACACAATACAGTATTCTTCCTGGTGTGGCTGGTATAGTGCTCTACCTCTTGGGGAGCCAGTATAAATATATATGTTACAGACAATCTGTGAAATCAGTCATTACGCGTAATGCCTAAAAAAATCAGTCACTTCGCGAAGTTCCTGTGACCACCAGGCAATACGCGAAATGACTGAAAATCCCAGGCATTACACGAAATGACTGAAAATCATAACCAGACATTACACGGAATGACTAAAGTGATTCAAGTCTTATGATTGACACTTGTATACAGGCTTTTGGTCTTAAAAGTTGATAAAATCACATTTTTAAGAACAAGGAAATGACTGAAAATAATACCACACCACACAAGTTTTAATGTAACACTTTATTTAAACTCAAATCAAATCATTTCAGAAGTTGTAGTAAAATAGATGAAGATGAAGTTGAATATTAACCAAGTAGTCAGTGTCAGATTATGAAAGTAACATATTGGTATAGAAAGATCACTTGTTTTTGCACACAAGGCTACCATGACAACGGCTAGAACACTGAATTTTGTTTTTGAAACATTTACATCGATTGGACTTGCATCTCTTAGAACCAGCACAGTTACACCTAACATATCCCTGTGCACCACAGTTGGATTTATGATTAACAGCTTGGCGCACGGTCACTGACTTCGTCTGGTTTACATGAGCATCAGTAAGTAAACGCTGGGGGCACAAATCAAACTGATTGCGTGTAAACGTCCCGTTTAGAATCCCTGCTTTCACACAAATTGTGTACATATCGTTCTCATCACGGTTTATGATTATTCCGAGAATATTTCGTGGGTCACCGCGTCCCCTATCCACAAGAGTGATAGGTACAGCTACGTTGTCTCCCACCTGTCCACTTGTTAGCTCCAGTTTACTTCTCTTGACCATACGCTCAGCCTGAGTCATCTGGGAGGAACTCGCACCATTTCTCTCATTTAAAAGGACATTCCTGAGTTTTTTTTACATTGTAAGATGTTTCCGACTAATAAAAAATTTCTACGATTAAACTTACATATTAAATATATTTTCTTGTTTAGAATATCAATGTCTGTATATTTAATGTGTTTCTGGTCGTATTAATATTTGTAAAAAGCCCAAACTGGATTTCGTCTTCAAATAATTTCGTACATACGAAAACATATTATTTTAGGAAATAAAATGAAAATTCACCAAGTACAAATATTAAAACGATCATAAACACGTTTAATATAGAGCCACTAATATTCTAAACAAGAACATATATTTAAAATGTAAGTTTAATCGTACAAATATTTTATTATTTTATCTATCTATCTATATCTATATCTATATCTATATACAGTATTCTTCCTGGTGTGGCTGGTATAGTGCTCTACCTCTTGGGGAGCCAGTATAAATATATATACCGTTACACCTTTTGTTACAACTAAAGTTTCACGCTATGAGTGATCATCAGGTAACGTGTAACTGCCTGTGTTATCCTGTATGTGAAATGGCGCATATAAAAGACCCCTTGCTGCTGATCGAAAAGAGTAACCCATGAAGTGGCGACAGCGGGTTTTCTCTCTCAATTTCATTGTGGTCCTTAACTATACGTTCGACGTCATATAACCGTAAAAAATATGTTGAGTGCGTCCTTAAATAAAAGTTTATTTATTTATTAGTTACGCGG
>JAECMU010057358.1:0-12855 GCA_016106625.1 Dracogyra subfuscus
ATCAGGTGTTGTTATACACTTTTAAACTCCTCTATTTCAAGTGTTGTTATACACTTTTAAACTTCTCTATTTCAAGTGTTGTTATGGACTTTTAAACTCCTCTATTTCAAGTGTTGTTATACACTTTTAAACTCCTCTATATCAGGTGTTGTTATACACTTTTAAACTCTTTTCTAGACAGTTTCTTTACCCAAGGCCTCCACCAACCAAACCATTAGAATCGGTCTACCCCAGTGTTTAGTATATTTTTAAAACCATTTCCGGGTGGTGTCTCTACCCTCATAACCGCCATCGCTAGATCGTTCTCCTCTGTAAGTATTGTTATAGACATTATATCGTGAACATCAAATATCCAGTGATAATAAATGTATATTCCGACTAATAAAATATTTCTACGATTAAACTTACATATTCAATATATTTTCTTGTTTAGAATATCATTGTATGTATATTCAATGTGTTACTGGTCGTCTTAATATTTGTAAGAATCCCAAAATATTTTAGGAAATAAAATGACATCTAACCTAGTAAATAATGTGAAAACATTCTCAATTATCCTGAGGGTATACAACATGTTTTGTGTCAATTACGAATGCCTTATTTTTTAAAAATGATTTATTTAACGATGCGCTCAGCTGTTTAATAAATAGTTTGTAATATAAAACCGAAGACGTATTGGTATGGATCGCTGTACTGCGGCCTCTAGAGTAGACTCGCCCGATATTGGTCAATATTTAAATTATTATTTACAGACGAAATGTTTGTCTACGCAGTTCTGTTGGCAATCTAATTAAAATTAGTTCTACTGGTCTAAATAAGGCATTTGTAATTCACACAAAACATGTCGTATACTCTCAGAATAATTCATAATGCTTTAAAATTATTTTCAAATCACTTGCATGTTTTTGCAAGTAAGGTTTTGATTGATGGACATGAGCTCCAACTGGCTGCTGTTAGATCCACATGTAATAGTGGAGCTAATTTTAATTAGATTGGATCGGAAACACGTTTAATATACAGCCACTAATATATTATGCAAAAAATATATATTTGATATGCAATTACAATCGTTAAAAAGTCTCTGCTAGTCGATAATATCTTTAAAATTGCAACAAATACATATCTGGGGGTCATCATCGAATGTTCCTCTCCTTTTCGACCGATCATGCGAACAACTTCTAACACGAAATGGCTCGTGTTGCGTTGCGGCGTTAAGAAAGCGTCCGTGTTTTACGCGAGACCGATCCTGTTATTGGTCGGGCCTGTCAACATCTATATCAGTTTGTAAAAGTTTTCAATTTATTTAAGACGGTGCGCTGTGTAACTTCCAATATCCCTGGCTCCTGCGAGAGACTGCCCGTCAATACAGACACAGTGTTAGACACTACTGGCGATTGATTGCCTTTGACTTTTCACCTTTACGATATAGTTAGCTCTTTTTTTCTTCCATCGATCCACTCCGTTGTTGCCCGTTTGCGTTGATTTCGTTTGGAGAAAGAAGCGAATTTGCATCGAAAACTACTTGAAGACATAGTAGAATGATTTTGTTTTCAGTTAGCTGGTAATAGAATAATACTAGACACGTAAAATAATATGATTATATGCGAACGAAAGTAAACTTTTCTAAACATCGGTGACATGCGTATCTTTAAATGAAGTACTACCAACATGCATTTTCAAATATTTCATAATAGGTTTTAGGGGTCGTTCAACATTTACGTAACACACACACACACACACACACACACACACACATACACACACATGTATACATATATGTATATGTATATGTATATGTATATGTATATGTATATGTATCTATATCTCTATATATATTTAATACGCCCCCTTATCCTTCCTTTCCCTTCATTGTAACGCAATTTGACCAACATTATTATTGGTTTGTTGGCCCATTTTTATTATGATTTTATTTGGTCATAAACAAAAGATAAAACTCCTTTGCTTTTCATTGCTTTGAAAAGTTACACAACGCTTGAGTAATATTACGTTTTTTTCACCGTTTTGTAGCCTACCATGATATCCCCCTTCCCTCTAGTGCCAGGTGCGTGTGTTCAGGATTGATCCCCCTTCCCTCTAGTGCCAGGTGCGTGTGTTCAGGATTGATCCCCCTTCCCTCTAGTGCCAGGTGCGTGTGTTCAGGATTGGCTTCTTTTTTTTTTCTTTTTCTTTTTTGGAGTGTGTGTGGTCTAGACTGTGGCAATAAAAATGTATGGGGGAGGAGGTCGAAACATGGTCCTCTGAAAAATGTATAGGAAAAAAAAATTGAGCAGGAAGGGATTGCTATCCTTAAAAACCTCTCCCCCTGTACATGCTGCTGAGTGCGTTACGTGATCATTGACAGGGCCCTTACAGCATCGACCACCACACCTGTATTATTCATTACGAATATGGAAGAGAAATTATTACCGCTATCATTATTATTATTATTGTGATTACATGGTCTTAGTTCACTGTAAAAATTAAATAAAAAAATACTTGTGTCCTTAATTTCCCTTGTCTGACATTTAGCGCTATTACTCGAGGATTAGACGGTTTCCCTTCCTCGTCAAATTGGCTACTTCGTCATTACTGAACGAGACAGACATTTAATTCGGCGTATTTACAGCAGACACGAAGTACCTAATGAGGTCTGAGCAACGAGCAGTTAGTGTAATTCCCTTCGAGTCCCCCATCTTACGGGTTAGTCAGGAAACCCCAATATTTGCATGTTGCAAGACATACATTTTACTTTCTTGTCAAGTTGCTGCTGTACCACGACCGGAAAACCTGTTGTCATTGATTACCCGAGTTATTCTTTATTCAGGAAAATTACGGGGAAATTTGTCTGACGACACCTCAAAGCATTTAAAGGGACGGACCGTATATTTTATATTTTAAATAGAGCTTTTCTTCACTATTAAAACCATTTATGATCACTGAAAGTAAACATTACTTATATGTTATTATTTAGATTATTCTAGCCTAGCGGTTAAGTCGCCGGAAAACAGGCTGGTAGGTACTGGGTTCGCAGCCCGATACCGGCTCCCACCCAGAGCGAGTTTTTAAGGACTCATTGGGTAGGTGTATGGCCGCTACACCCTCTTTTCTCTTTCACTAACAATAACAACTAACCCACTAATTTCTATTCTGTCCTGGACAGACAGCTCAGATAGCTGAGGTGTGTGCCCAAGACAGGCGTGCGCTATAACAGCTTGCTCTGAATGTGCACGTTAAACAATATTAAAAATGAAAAAATGAAAAATGATTATTCATTTCCACAGAACCGAAGTCTTTCTAGTCATTCTGGTGTTTCTAATGCAATGTTTTGTTTTTAAATGAATTTTTCATAATTTGTTTTTCAAAACGCACGTGCGTTTGAGAAGTAGCGGTTATTGATTTGAATTCTAGTCTATTTTTAAGGATATTTTCCGGTTTCAACGTCACTGACTCTTCTTTCACTACCGTATATTGTAACTTTATCCAAATGAGTTACAGGTTTGTAAATTAACTAAACCTAGAGTCCAGTTTCTACGGGTTGAAATATGGTCTGCGCCTTTAAATCTAAGGCAGTTTAGTGTTTAACATGATAATGTAGTTTTTTTTCTTTTAAACTGATTGTGTGAAAGCGAAAACTAGCCGACCCTATACAGCCTACACCTATTGAAAAGCAAGTCAGAGGTTGTGCCCACGAAAGTGTTTTTTATTTATCAAAGCACACCAAACATTTCCCATGCCCGCAAAGCAGCATATGCTGTTTTATATCCTGTTTCCCCATAAACATGGCAGTACATACCACGACCTTTGATGTACCAATAATGTGGCATTGATAGGGACGGGAACACATCAAAAGACGCATAAATACAAAAATATTTATTATTTTTGTTGTGAAATGTAAGGATTATGTCTTGCATTACATACCCATAAAACTACATCCATATGATTGTATTTACTACTATATTAAATTCAATAAGCGTAATTGACAGGTTAACATATAATGAACCTGAATTGCTTTTCAATATTGTCAAGGGGCCAGATGTGGCCCAAACGCTTGATGCTCGGTCGGTCAAGGATCGAACATATTTATTCATATTAACATTACGCCAAATGGATATATAGGGTTGCAAATGATTCACGACTCATTGTTAAATGGATTACACAATTAATGTTGTGGGTACAAAGAAAAAAAGAAAGAAATGTTTTATTTTACGACGCACTCAATACATTTTATTTACGGTTATATGGCGTCAGAAATATGGTTATAGACCACACAGATATTGAGAGAGGAAACCCGCTGTCGCCACTTCATGGGCTACTCTTTCCGATTAGCAGCAAGGGATCTTTTATATGCACCATCCCACAGACAGGATAGCACATACCACGACCATTAATATACCAGTCGTGGTGCACTGGCTGTGACGAGAAATAGCCCAATGGGCCCACCGACGGGGATCGATCCCAGACCGACCGCGCATCGAGCGAGCGCTGTACCACTGGGCTACTGTTATGGGTAGAGTAATAGAAATAATGGTAAAAAAAGGTTTCAAACAGTTGCTCCCTCGCCCTCCCCCACCCACCCAAAGGCCTACCCACCCACCCAGCCTGGTATGTTTATGGTAACATCGATAATGTACCTTTAAAATGATACTTTTATTATTAACTCATTGATCAGTCGTAGCTGCCACTACAGCATATTTAAGAACCAACACGAGGTGACAACCTGAAAAATCGACCATGAAATATAGGACCGGGAAGAGTTATATAGCGTCGTTATGGCAATTTTCCACTTCACTGTTTATTTGCAATGAGAGTTGATGAGATTAACCCAATAACATTAGTATTAATTCATTTAGAATTGTGACCTAAATAGTACAGTTGGGACAGCAAATGTCAGAGATCAACTAATCCAGGTACAGAGAGTAGGTCTGGGGTATCGATATAATTACTGGTAAAGGGATATTCCTGAGTTTGCTACAATATTTTAAGATCTAATATTTATTTCCTAAAATAAAAAAAATTCGTACGTACGAAATTATTTGAAGACGAAATCCAGTTTGGGCTGCTTACAGATATTAAGACGACCAGAAACACATTGAATATACAGACACTTATATTCTAAACAAGAAAATATATTTAATACGAACATTTAATCGTAGAAATATTTTATTAGTCGGAAATATCTTACAATGCAACAAACTCAGGAATGTCCCTTTAATGGTAACCGCGCATAAATAAAATATAAATTTAATAATTCGTCCAGTTTAAAAACTCCCTTTAAAACAAATTCCTGGTTTTCTTCCCATAAAAAGCAAAACAGAAATACTCAATATATATTTGTCTTGCAAGCTGCAGGCAACTTCTAGCATGCGTAACTGTACTTCAAAATACTACATGTACTGCAATATCTTAACTTCTTAATACATCGTTTTGTGGAAGTACAACTCTGATCTGTAAGACTTTTTCTTTAGCCTTGTCAGAGAGAGAGAGAGAGAGAGAGAGAGAGAGAGAGAGAGAGAGAGAGAGAGAGAGAGAGAGAGAGAGAGGGGCAGGCAGGCAGGCAGGCAGGCAGGCAGACAGACAGACAGAGACAGACAGACAGACACTCACGCGCGCGCGCAATAAAAGAGTGTGGAGGTGTGTGGTTGAGACAAGGAAAAGGAACCTGAATTAAAACACAGTAAAAGCAAAAAATGGTTGATTAACAAATAGAGGTGTTGACACTGTATGATGTTTTGTGTTTTTGAGAGTGCAGATTAGTATTCTAAAAAACACAAAAACAAAACAAACAAAAAACAACCATTTGTTGTCAACAATGTTGCCCTTAAAAAACCCATACAGACCTATTTTCTGGATAAAACACTTTGAATAAGTTATTTATTTGTCTAATTTTATATAAATAATTTCTTTTTTAGTTTTAGTTTTGACAGTGATTCATGAGTGCTTATTATAAGAGTTATCTATATTATTTAATCAATGAGTTTGCGTTTTGCAGGTTTGCGTTTTTGGAGCTAGACTGGGAGTGGCATCGTCCTGGAAGTGAATTAGAAAGAGTCCATCTATAAACAAGGGTGTGGCGCAGCCCAGTGGTAAAGCGGTCGGTCTAGGATCGATCGCCGTCTGTATCACCATTAGGCTATTTCTTGTTTTCACGACTGACATATCACAGGCCATGATATGTGCTATCCTATCTGCAGAATGGGGCATATAAAATATCCCTTTCTATTATGAAAAAAATCTAGCGGGTTCCCTCTCTCAGACTATATGACAAAATATTGCCAAATGTTTGACATCCAATTTTCGATGATTAATGTGATCTAGTGGTGTCGTTAAACAAACATGCTTTAACCTAAAGACAAACACGTGACATCTATTCACGGTCGCAACCACACATATATTGAGAGAGGAAACCTGCTCTCGCCACTTCATGGGCTACTTTTTTCGATTAGCAGCAATGTATCTTTTATATGCACCATCCTACAGACAGGGTAATACATACCACGGCATGTGATATACCAGTCGTAATGCACTGGCTGGAACAAACAATATAGTCCAAATATAGCTGGAATTCTCTTTTGCATACAGATAAATTACTACAGCAGTTTACTGGATATATGGAGAATATAGAACTACCCCTGACCCGACTGGATGTTGTTCAGGAAACCGTAGATCACAGAAATTAGCCAGTGTGATGAACGATATGCGATCGTCCATTATGATCTGGCTATTACCAAGCCAGCACTACAGATTCAAGCTCAAGAGACGCCAAAATGCGACGACAATGTGTTCGTTTGCTTTGACACATTTCACATTATGATGACGTATTTTGCTTCTTTGGGATACATTGTGGAATCATCCGGTGGCCCTAAAATGCTCTGTAACTCGGATGTCCTAGCGTCAGGTTCAGTGCGTGGCTTCTTGGCGGGAAAGCATTTCAATTGCTGTAAACGCCTCCTTGCCAACGCATTAGAATTTCTACATTTCTGTGGTTTTATCGAAAAACATGGAGGGATGTCAGATTAGATACTGGAGCAAATGTCAACCCTGAGTCATCTGATGCTTGCACAGGCTTATTAGAAAGATATGACGCATATTGTGGTTATACTAGGTATGTTCACACATGGCAAAACTGCGATGTTTTGGATGACATACACTGACCTTGTCAAATGTTACTTGTTGTCGGATAGGGCTTGTAGGACACATGATGTCGACTATATATATATATACTCTTGGACAGATGCTCTCTGTGTTCTTTGAAACACATCGCCACAAATATGCCAGATGGATGACACGATACCTACTGATCCTCATAAATATGGAGCATAGCCATCCAAGAATGCGCTCAATATTTGAAGGAGGAGCCCTTTCTATCCGACGTACTTTAAAATCTTTTTCTCGCAGTGCCGTGGATTTAACGCTAGAACAAACTGTCAACAGGGACGCAGCTTTAACGCTAGAACAAACTGTCAACAGGGACGCAGCTTCTAGACATACTGGTATAGCTGTCTTCACACAATGCGTGATGGCTAGGAAGCGATGGACATTAACTAGAACAGTGAGAGGAGCTGTTGTTGGATGCTTACTCGAGATAGCTGGTTTGACTCTTGGAGAAAAGATTTTACAGGACTTAAAACCATATAAAATCGTTAGGGACAACTCAGACCTGCAAAATATCATGAAGGCCCTGGAGGACATACTTAGCCCATTTCAGGACAATTTGTCAGACAAAGTAATTTGCCTCACAACTAGTTGTGCTGCCTCATCTGATGTGCAAAATGACAGGTATAGTTGACTGCCTGGTGTGATCAGTTTCAAGATGAATGCAAGGATGACTCCAGTCGATATGAAAGGCCAATCAAACGTCGTGAGATCAAGAACTTTGCAAGTGATGCTGGCAAAACCAAAGTTAAATCGTTGCACGAGGGATATATTTGGTCGATACTTGTTCCTTGCTGTAACGCAGAATATGGACATGGCAACTGTCCTGTCATACCCTCTCACCCCTTTACCATTTGCACTTTGTCACATAACAGGCGCAATGAACAAAACAAACAAATCAGCCTTAATGGTCAAACTGGAAAGAAAGGGGGATTCAAACAAAGAACCCAATCTTGTAGATGTATATGTCATTGATGCGGTGTTCTTCTTGAGCATTCTGCCAGAGCTACCATCAACATTTGGCGGTACTGCAAAAACTATTCTCCAAAAGGCATGTGCATTTGCACAGAAGATGCACATTGTATGTGACACAAATCAAGAAGGTTCGTCAATCAAACGTTATGAGCGTGAGGAACGTGGAAACTGTCAGGCAGCATACCAAATAACAGACCAAGTCAACACCGATGCGTTGATTTTCAAAGAGCTCTACTGTCTGCACCATTGAAAACTGCCCTACTGAGATTCCTCAAAGATGAATGGAGATCAGGCACATATGTATCTGTGATGGAAGAACATGAAGTCTATTTTGGGCTTGAACAAAGTTGCTACGTTTACACCACAGAACATGGATTGATTCATCAGAGAGAAGAGGACAAACTTTACAGTAGGCATGAGGAAGCAGGCACTCGTGTTGTCTATCATGTTGATTTCATCGCAAACAAGTCACCTTATTACCCACTTGTAGTCATCCGTTCCTGTGATACAGATATATTTCTTCTTCTTCTTCTACATGATGCTGACCCCATAGGTGGAACCCTTTGGATGGATACAGGAGTCAGTTCAGAGAATACAAGACGTCTAATCAACATTTCCCAACTGGTTACAACACTTACACCAGTTGTCTGCCGTGCTCTGCCAGCATTTCATGCGTTCACTGGTTGTGATTATTCTGCGTCATTCATGCGCAAGGCAAAGGGTAGACCATATGAAGTCATAGTGAAACATTAACAATTTCTATCAGCATTTGCACTGCTTGGGACTTCAGACAAGATAGATTCTAAGGTGGCTGCTACCATCGAAGAATATATTTGTTAAAAAATGTTGCAGAAGTAAATGAAACCAGCCTTCTTCTCTTCAAGACATTGTATGCACTAAACATACCAGGATATCCAATGGATACAATAAAGTCAGCTGACCCTTACAGTCTGCCACCTTGTAAACCGGTACTAGTGCAAACACTGAAGTGTACGAACTATGTTGCAAACATCTGGCAAAATGCAAACCTTGCCAAACCTTCTCCGCGTCCACCCAAAGGGTATGGATGGGACATCGACGTGAGTAAAAACTGTCTCAAATTTGTGTTTGAGGGCTTCCAAAGCCCAAACAACACTGAGTTCGGGCCGTTGGGTGATACCAATCAGGCAGATATTGATGAGGAGGATGAGCTGTTAGTGTTTAATGCGTCCTCTGATAAATAGGGAGACTGTGATAATCAATGAAAACACATGCATTTCGTGTGAGAAATTACATTTGACAATTACATTTTGGAGGAACAGTATAGTATGTCTGTCCAACAAAATAATATAATTTACCAACAGAAATATGGTGGTTATATGACAGCTAAAGGTGTTTAAGACCAATACGTCAAGTTTGATGTATGATCAAGCGAAATCGTTAAAAACGTGATTTCCCAAACTAATGTCCTTCTTTTTACCTTTGACCTGACCTTAACGTTTGATCTATATCCAAGGTATGAGATTTTACAAAACTCAGTGGACAATAATACATAGTCTGATATGAGAAAATCTAACCAGAACCGTTTATTTAAATTAATACATGGGCATAAGTGAAAAGTGCCAAAATGTGTACAAATTTCTAATAAGTCCAACCGTTAAGGAGAATAAATACATGGGCATAAGTGAAAAGTGTCAAAATGTGTACAAATTTCAAATAAGTCCAACCGTTAAGGAGATATATGCAGTTTTCTTCAAAGTTTTCTTCACATTTTCCTGTTATTTTGATTTTCTAATGACTATATTTTCATTACAGGATTAAAATAAATACTAATAATAATGTTTACTGACAACTATAGAAGAAATAAAACATTTAAGTAAAATTAATAAATATGCACTTATTTGACCTTTGACCTTCACCTCCGACCTTATCCAGCAGCTGTGCAACACAAGACTCACTTTCTGAATGCGCCTTAGTATGATCTATTAAAAAATACCAAGCAAACACGTGGCCATTTCATGCAGATAAATCACCCCTGGCTCCTGTTCTAATAACCCAATGAACCCATCGACGGGGATCGATCCCAAACCGACCATGTATGGAGCGAGCTCTTTTTTCTTTCTTTTTTCTCGAATGTTTATTGCCCCCAGATCAAAGGCAATGTCAAGGTTGGGATGCCTTGAATCATTGTCTTACACCAGATAAAAAGCGAATATAGATACACATATACATGTACATAAGACACCCTTGCGCACTCGTACATACACATTGTATACTTATATACATATCTATATATCCATCCATACACATATACATATACACTCACATAAACACGTATATATTCATACATATACATATATGCATACCGATATACAGACATAAATACACTTTTACATATATACTCATATATACACATTCTTACATTTTGAATTCTACAATAACCCATGTTGGCATTAAAATTGACCTGGGATAAAAAAAAAAAAAAACAATCAGCGACACTAGGACACACAGAGGAAGTTTTTTATCTATAAATAATAAAGAAGAAAATCAATTTAATAAATGTCAGTACATGTTTGGTCAATTGAGGTACGGTTGATAAAAGAAAGAAGTACACCTACAAACTTCGTTTTCAAAAGAAGCTGTTATTCCATAGGTAGGAAGCAAAAACACGGGCACGAACCATATTAACTGATTAAAAACGTTTCGGATTTATGTCTCAACACTAAAACGATTGAGCCACTTTCTCCATCGCTTGTTAAATTTATCGTATTCACAATTTTTAAAATAAATATATCTTTCTATTTGGAATTTGTTTTGCAATATACTTTTTATATCATTAATACGATAAGACTCTTTTTAAGTATTTTCATACAGTAAATATGGTATTTTAAGTTGATTATTATCCAGTTAACTACATCACTTAGCTCTTTACTACTGGAGTACGTCCCGCCCCAACTTCTGTTTTGAATTACGGGAACTATTTTATCTTTCGGACTTATTATATCCACACTTTGACATTTTACGTAAAACACTTTATCTAAGTTGTGTATTATTGCATTTTCATTTTACACTGGGCTTTTTATCCAGTTATTAAGTTCTACATAAAGGACTTTATTACGTCTAAGTTGTTCAGTTACTGGACCACGTTCTATAGAAAACCATGATAGTATCTTAAAACATCACATTTGCTCTGACAGTCCCGGCTTATGTTATCACATGCAGTCTTGCATTTAGTGGAAATCCATAACGTTTCTTCCAGTAAGAATGTGTGACGTTAATTAACACAGACGTTCCCCAGTGACTGGAAAACTATCGTGATCTGTGTTAACATTTCGTCAGCAGTCCATTGGCGAAGAATTAAGACGTTAAGTAGTATTCTCACTCGATGATGCTTTGACTCCATCGGTACAATACATACGTCAGTCGTTAAGTTATCAAGTGGGTTTCATACATCATCTGGTAAACTACTAAATACGTACATGAATACGTAAATTATATTAAATACATTCAGTACGTCATTATATTAAATGACACATTATTAAGTACACTGAATACATTAAGGACACCGCAGACCTTTGCAACTTTGTCGCATGCAAATGAAATTGCATGATTAGATGCAAGCAACTTTTTTTCGTTGCACTGATCCGCACACACATGCGACAACCCACAATTTTAGTCTGGCAGTGATCACGTGAAAGTCACAACAGCGGTTTTTCCCCCGTATTTATTTCGACTGTGGTCATCGAGATATGTTCTACCACATATTTGTTATGACGTAGAAGACTGAATTTACGTAAAGTTGCACTTAATTCGTCCCACACTTTTTTTTGGTCCGTTAGGATATAACCACACAATTTATGTAGAAAACCTGTATAAATATACCTTATATTTCAAGCGCAAATACCATCTCTGCAAGACACATCTCCCTTTTAGCCCTATTCCTGTAGTCAGGGGATGTTGTGTCAATAAGATATGGTATTGTCTGCTATATCACCACTAATTCATCCCCTTTTTTGTAGACCACATGCTGCAGGAGGCTGCCATTTGGAGTCATGTGATCACTATCTATCCGTTCATTGACAGTTTAAATTTCGTTTTGTTGCATGGAAGGCGCACACGTTTGCGACAGCGTGCAATTAGATGCAATTACATGCAATAAAATCAAACATGTTTGAACGGAGCAATTTCTGTTGCATGCAACAAAATTGCATCGCAGGCCAGCGCACACGATGCAACGACGTACGATTTTTGTTGCATGCAACAAACATTGCAGCTTGTTGCAAAGGTCTGCGGTGGCCTTTAACTGGTAAACGATTTAATATACATGTATTAATACATTCAATATATAATCTAGTGCTACTAATACTGCTGCTGTTGGTGCTGCTGCTACTACTACTACTACTACTACTACTACTACTACTACTACTACTACTACTACTATTACTACTACTACTACTGTTAATGGTGATAAGGACGCTTTGTGTGCGTGTGTATGTCTGTCTGTCTATTGGTCTCTCTCTGTCTCATTCTACCTCTGTCTGTCTGTCTGCCTGTGTCTGTCTGTCTGTCTGTCTGTCTGTCTGCCTGCCTGCCTGTCTGTCTGCCTGAATGCATGTGTGTACACATGCTAGTTTGTGTGTGAAGGGTAATAAACAAAATGTCAAGGAAAATGGAAGGTTTCAATTTGTTTGCGATAATTTGTGTGTAAGGGATTTCTATTTGTTTCTGAGCATTCTTAGAAGACCTTTT
>JAECMU010057368.1:0-11660 GCA_016106625.1 Dracogyra subfuscus
CACACACTAGGACACGTACGTACCTGTACATACACGTTCACACATACAAGCTCACAAACACGTTTGTTTTGTTTAATGACAGATAGTCTTAGAGAGCAAATCATTCCACATACATGAGAGCATATACCTACGGCCCCCGATACACACAGGGCTACATACCGCTCCCACACATATACACACACGCATACACGGGCACGCATACATTCATTCATTCATTTTTTCTTTCATTTCATATTACAATCAACCAGAATTAAATCAGACTCAAACCAGCTTATAAAACGGATAAGGAATACACGTCTGTACATTAGCATATACGTGTGTACATTAGCATATACGTGTGTACATTAGCATATACATGTGTACATTAGTATATACGTCTGTACATTAGCATATGCGTGTGTAGATTAGCATATACGTGTGTATATTAGCATATACATGTGTACATTAGCATATACGTATGTACATTAGCATATATGTGTGTATATTAGCATATACGTGTTTACATTAGCATTGACATGTTAACATTAACGTATACATGTGGACATTAGCATATACGAGTGTACATTAGCATATACGAGTGCACATAAGCATATACATATATACATTAGCATATACGAGTGCACATTAGCATATACATGTTTACATTAGCATATACATGCGTACGCAAATGGTAATTGTCTAGTTAAAAAGCGACCTACACTTGTGCAACTGAACGTACTTTAATATATCAGACCAGAATGGGCAGATCACTCTAATCTGCGGCCTACTGTTTTACTTTGTCATGATACTGGACAAACGGGGATGGATTACGTGGGCAATGTTGGATGAATTGAAGCATCACTACCAAAAAACAGTCTTCGCCATGAGTAAAATCAAGGCGAGCTGTAGATCACTCTCCTTAATTGAGCCAGGCGAACAATCGCTCTCCTTATTAAATATGTTTGTACAAATGTGCCATGTATTACTATATAACGTTACGTTATCGATCGCTATTGCGCGTACATTTCTGAGACCTTTGTTCACAGTTTCATTTTCATACGTAGTTGAGGTGAGTAATTACTTGAATTTAATAATTTAAAGAATTCATAGCTAAAATTTAAGGCGATCGATACGCCGCTCGTCTTAAACATTTGAGGCGTGTGCAGAGGCGAGCGCGAGCGATCGCTCGCCTTTCATGGAACATTACCAAATAATTTTCGTCTGTTATTTTATTTTTTATTTTTTTCAGATCAGGATGTCATCGCTGTTTTATATTTGTGTTTTTGTGGGGATCGTGGCGTGCGCTGCCGCTCTAGACTGTAACCACGGTGTCACGGACGGGTGCAGCATTCCACTGGGCATGCCGTTCTTCTACAAGAACAAATTTCGTCATGCGTGCGACAGACATGACATTTGCTATCATTGTGTCAGTATACTCACGGAATTTCTTTACTGGTTTCATTGGGAACTCCTCGCCTATTAAGATTACATTCATGTCACCTTAGTCTGCGCGGCACAAAAGTCTGCGAACGTTAATTATGTTACATTACATCTTGAAACAAGTGTTGGGGTATGTCTGTAAACAAACAAGCAACGCTGACGTAATTCATAAAGCCATTGTTAAAACAATACATATTGATTGTGAATATATGTATAGAACTGATAGATAACAATTTGATTGAAAACACTGAATTAATGTGCTAAAAGTATACTTTTGCCAGCCTTGATCAACATGTGTGCTTTTTTTGTATATCATTGAAAGCCTATTACCTGTCAACACGTCTGTCACCGCTGTAATGATAAACCTTGTATATTAACTTACAAATTTTTACACAGAAGCTTCAATACATACCTTATTGTAATTTATGAATCCATAAATGAAATCAGTCTGTTATTTTATCTGTTAACGTAAACATCCAAGCATACTTAGAATTTCCCTCCGAATGACACAACCAGCAATATGGCTGCCAGACATTAGCATATACATGTTTACATTACGCTGCCTATTTTTCGCTATAGTCTTTTTAAACTTGTCTTTGACTGTGTTATACTTTTAACGAACACAGGCATTGTTTGTTAAATACTGATCATAAATGTTGACATTGGCCTTTTTTATATTGTCATTTTGTGTTACTCAAACTAAGGAGCATGGAACACCATTTATATTTGTCTCATTTGCACAATTTAAATTTTCCTGAAATGGACTACAATAGAAAGTGCTTGTTGTCTAGTACTTACAGAAAGTCGGATCCATTATCTGTTGTTGGTTTTTTTGGTTAATATTAGTGACATAAGTGGTTGCTTTAATGTTTGTTGCGCAGACTTATGTGCCGTCATGCAGGCCAGTAAATACAGGGGAGGGGGCGGGTGCCACTAAAATGTGCTCATTACTTGAGGGTTTTCGGCTCCGGGTAAAAGAACTCACAGAAGGTACATAAAAAGCCATATACCTCTCGTGATGCTTCTACAACTTATCCTGCAACCACTATTTTCATTGTCAAGATATGATGACAAGATAAATAGAGCCTATTTCATGGGTTTTTTCGAATACGACTTTTATGTCAACGAGTGGTGTGTGAAAACCATATTTTCACGAATTTCGAGGCAATGAGTGAAAATATGGTTTTCACACATTACGAGTTGACAATGTTTTTCGCTTTTTGGTAATATTTTTCGCTTATCCTATCGAAAACACGTAACGTCATGATATATACCTTCCTATGGAACCTTTCAAGAAAATGTATTTTACCACTGACCTTTAAAAAGAAATTTGATTAAATTGTATCTTTATTAACATTTATTTAACAATACTGCGCTGCAAACATACCTGACAAAGCCAGGGCGACCAACCTAATGGAACTATTTTTTCCGGATTTTTCTGGTATTTTCATTTTTAAGCGACGCCCCTTTCAAAACAATAGTTTAAAGCACGCGAAAACGCCATTTTGAAAGAAAAAAATATAACAAATAATTTAAACAGCGCCATATTTGAAATATTTAAAAAATAACAACTAAAGAGGTACATAACAATAAAAAAAATGTTTCATTATTTATTGGAATGTTATGAATTCAAGAATAAAAATATAAATCAATAAGTGAAATAATTTGTCTACTTCCTTTTTAAGCATAGCCCTATTTTATGGCTTGTCTAATTTATGGCTTGTCTAGTGTAAATAAAGTTACTATATCTAGTAATGCAATTAACATCATTATCACACACAAACACACACACCAAACCAAACTTAAACAATCGTCACAAAAAACAAAAACAAAAAAAACTAAACCTAAAAGCCCCACTTTATTAGCAAATAGTGTAGTACAGTTTCACTCCCACCTACAGATTAGTAATAAAGTGACAAACTTGGGACAAATGTTATTTTTATGTAGGTACATTGCCACATTTGCACTATTTCATCAGTGGGGTCGAACTAATTTGCGGTTAACTGAATCGGGGACAAAACGTCTGGTACCCACATTGACTGGCTATCGTCCTGCATTACGCTTACATTACTTTTTGCGGCAAAACAATGGTTTGGCGCATGCTATGTCAGGCTTCGCCAGACCCCCCCCCCCCCCCCCCCCCCCTGCAAAATTTCCTGCGCACGCCCCTGGACAGCACCCAAAGACATTAATTCATTCATTTATAGTTATATTCGTGCTTATACCCAGTTAGGTTCAAACATGCTATCATGGGCACACACACCTCAGCTTGAACGTTCTGTCCATGGCAGTGGGTTAGTCGTTAGTGATCACATGTAGGCATAGCGAAATACCGTTTTGATCTACAGAGACTCCATCTGACCTGAGCGGGCAGCATAGCCCAGTGGTACAGTGCCCGCCTGATGCGCGGTCGGTCTAGGATCGATCCCCGTCAGCTGACCACTGGGTTTTTTTCTCGACATAACCATATGTCCGACGCCGATATAACCGTAATTAAAATGTGTTGAGTGCGTCGTTAAACAAACCAAAAAAAATAAAATAGAAAATCTTAATCTCTACTTCTGATAGAGAGTGAGTGAGATAGAAACGAGACGAGCATAACGTTTGAGAGAGAGAGAGAGAGAGAGAGAGAGAGAGAGAGAGAGAGAGAGAGAGAGAGAGAGAGAGAGAGAGAGAGAGAGCTTAACAGCAAGTCTAACAATTTAACAATTGTTTTCATCTTGTTTTATTCCTTAGGGCGCCGCACACGGTTACAGCAAACATACGTGCGACGTCCGCCTGTATTCAAACGCCATGGCCGTCTGTCACATCGCCAAGAGGTTTATCCTCACCTTCCACATTGACGTCCACCTCAAAGATTTCTGTGACAGCATCGCAAAGGCGTACTACAACGCCGTTGACATTTTCGGAGGTGGAAGCTACCATGGTTCCCCCGACTCCTATTGCCGAGCTTCATGGATTCCAGGTTGCCTTTAACAAAGACGCACGCACAGTTCGGTAGTGTCGTCTGGTTTGCGTGATTGAAATGTCCATTATTTAAATACCAATAAAGAATATTTCAGTTTGGACCGGTGTTTTTATTTTTATTATTGTTTTTACGATCGCAATTTTAGTTTCTTAAACACCTGTTGGTGAGAACACTATTCGTTATGTATGATAACTCACACCAGTAAAGCGGGCAGCGTAGCCCAGTGGTACAGTGCCCGCCTGATGCGCGGTCGGTCTAGGATCGATCCCCGTCAGCTAACCACTGGGGTTTTTCTCGACATAACCATATGTCCGACGCCGATATAACCGTAATTATAATGTGTTGAGTTCGTCGTTAAACAAACAAACAAACAAAGACACCAGTAACATCGACGAATGGCTATTACCAGGTGATGGCCTGATCGGCACAGCCATACCATCCATTCGCTCGATAGATACGTTTTAAAACAACTTTTAAAGGGACATACCGTAGTTTCAGTTCATGAAAATTAACATTAAGTTTAGTTTAATTTACAAACCTGTAACATATTTTTATAAAGTTACAATTGAGTGAAACATGAGTCTTTGACGTTGAAATGGTGAAATACCCTCTAAAATATAATAAAACTCGACTACATAACTGTTACTTCTCAGAGGCACGTGCCTTTTTAAAAATATGAGAAATGCATTTTGTGATATTAAAAAACATCAGGATGACCAAAAACACTTCGAATATACGGAAATGGATATTTTAAAACAATAAAATTTAAGTAAAGTATGATTTCAGTTATCAAAAAACGCCTCTAATAGTCAAAACTATGTCTTAGTGTTTAAAAACTAGGGTATGTCCCATTAAAATAAATGGTATCTAATGACCACTCATGTAGTATTCTCTGTTTACTGCAGGCTATGTAATAATGGATTTTTTTTATACACATCTGTGTGTGGATAGTATGCTTATTT
The DNA here is from genome assembly GCA_016106625.1 of Dracogyra subfuscus. Classification (NCBI taxonomy): domain Eukaryota; kingdom Metazoa; phylum Mollusca; class Gastropoda; order Neomphalida; family Peltospiridae; genus Dracogyra; species Dracogyra subfuscus. The sequence continues at coordinate 5,350 of JAECMU010057368.1, forward strand.
ATTATATCATAAGGCAATAACACATTGTATGTTATCAGTTTAAAGACATATATACACAAAGACAAAAAGTTAAGCACCCCTAGATATAATTAGTACTGAAATAGTCCCATTCGTAAACACTGCAAATTACGTGACGAATATGTCAAGAATGGTGTTCCATCGATATGATAGGAGAGTAAATGACAACTGTGAAGTCCCAGAACAGGACGACATGCACGTGCATCATGCCACCCATGGTTTGCTCAAATGCAGTATTGATACACTGCAATTGTTGACATTTAGCATCACTGTCTTGCATTGTTGAAGTTTAATCGTTGAATATGGCACGTCGACGGTTATCAGAGGCCCAAATATGACGTATTATTGGTATGCATGCGACCGGCATGACCTTCAAACGTATAGGACGTCAACTGAGGTATCATTACACCGTAAACAGCAGACTGATACGAAAACATGGACATATCAATGCTGTAAAGGATCTCCCACGGTCAGGGAGACCGTGCATGACGTCACAGCGCGAGGACAGGGCTCTGCTTCGGCTCGAACCCTTTGCTACGTCTCCTGTTCTGAAGGGCCAAGAGATGGATGTCAACCAGAACAGTGAGGAATCGTCTGAGATTTGTGTGATGGAAGGCCAGAAGGATCATCAAGCGTCCCTTTCTCGCTGGTCATCATGAGACGCCGTTTAGCGTGGTGTTTGGCCCGGAGAGGTTGGAATATGAGGTTCTGGCGAAGAGTTCATTGGTTCGACGAAAGCCGGTTCCTGCTCCATGTCACCGATGGCCAATTGAGAGTTTGGAGGCATAAAAATGCTGCCTACACATCCAAGAACATACGACCTATGACCCCGTATAGTGGATGCTTAGTAATGGTTTGAGGTTGCCTGTCACATGGTTGTAAGCTGGATCGTGTCACCATCCAAGGCAACCTCTGTAGTGATCGGTACATTCGTAACGTCCTGCAACCAGTTTCTGTGCCACATTTTGACAACCATCCACTCGCCAATAGACCTCTGTACATGGATGACAACGCTAGGCCACATCGTTACAGAGCAGTGACCGCTTTACTCCAAACTGTAGCTGTGACGACCTTGCCCTGGCCGGCCATGAGTCCTGACCTAAACCCGCTAGTGCATGTTTGGGATATCTTAGGGCGTCGAGTACAGGAACTGACCCCACCTGTACAGAATCTGGCACAATTAGAGGCAGATCTTCATCGAGAATGGCAACAGCTGCTCATGCAGCAGATCAGACGAGTTACTGGAGGGATGAGACGAAGGGTGGATGCTGTCATCCGGGCACGTGGCGGGTTTATCTGCTATTGAAGATTTGTGTCATGAATGTCATCTGTAGACTTCAAATGACATTTTTTATCATCAATCATGACGTTGACTTGTGTTTCTGACTCTGCACCTCCATACTTATTGTGAATCAGGTTTTGGCTCAAATACAGCTTATTGGAAATCTTCTCAGATTCAAAATTGGATACACTTGTTATGTTTTCTTACTGTCAAAGATGTATTCTGGCAAAACACATTTGTTTTTCCGAGGTTATGTTATCAGGCTTTTAACGCCAAACATCGTAAGACAAGTCATTGTGAAAAAATACAGGGGTGCTTAAATTGTTTCTTTGTGTATATTTAGCTGCTTCCAGTTAGTTTATGATGCGGTCTCCACAGCCATACTATCAAGTGAAATAAATAAACATGATAAGAATTGATTGCTTTTCATGACGTAATAGTAAAAACGCAACTACAACTGTTTGCTCTGTGACATATTTAAATTAACAGCAAGCGCAAGTTGGAAATTATGTTTACATTTGTTTCAAACATCCTTTCTGGGGACACATATGAAATCGAATACAGTGCGTGTGTATCAGTTTAAGGCCTTGAATAATCAGTTCAAAACGTGCCAACATGTTTACAAATCCACGAATTAATGTTTAATCACACCACAGCACGAAAATGATATCAGCTATTATTATCCATATGGTTTAACATAACCGAGTTAATAATAATCATACGAAGCACACGTGTAATAACAAGTGTGATGACGTAATTTTGGAAAACGACGTCATAACATGACCTTTCTTCTCCAGTCCTAGCTCAGACTCTGCATTTGAAATATGACGTCATTTCATCGTCTCCTTCTAGTTGTGGCTGAAACATTTTGAATTGGGTCTTGTTATTCATAAAGAAAACAACAATAATAAAGTGGATAATAAAGAAATTATTACACTTGTGTGTGAGTCGTACAGATTTTACGAAACTCGTGTCAAGATACAAAACTCGTGTCAGGATACAAAACTCCTGATACTCGTTTCTTAAAATCAGTACGACACACAAGCTCGTATAATAATCTCTATTTGGGTGTCGAGCGTAATTCCTACCAGCATTTTCAGCCAAAACAGTTACAATTAATGATATATGGTCAAAACACATAGACCGATTGTAATAATAAAGATATATTTACGTGTGTTCAAATATATATCAGACGCAGCGAGTGGATTAATGAAGTATAATTTAAATTATGATGTGAATTATGTTTGTGATAACTAGTTTGACTGCACGAGAAATATTATTTGTGTAATTTCTTGATCACTAGTTCTTTTCTTTGTCGGAGCGGCCCACTGGGCTATTTCTCGTTCCAACCAATGCAGCACAACTGGTATATCAAAGGCTGTGGTATCTCCTACCCTGTGTGTGGGATGGTGCATATAAAAGATCCCTTGCTGCTAATAAAAAGAGTAGCACATGAAGTGGCGGCAGCGGGTTTCCTTTCTCAATATCTGTGTTGTTCTTAACTATATGTTTGACGCCATATAACCGTAAATAAAATGTATTGGTGCGTCGTTAAATAAACCTTTTTTTATATACATTTTTTACTTATTTTTTCATTCATATTATTTTGTATATAATATATTTCCTTCCACTGGTTATCTGTGACTGTTTAAATGTAGTTTAAATATGCAGCTGTGTAATATAAGTTGCAATGTATATTTTATGTAGATAGCAGAGGGCCTGGTAAGTTGTCAAACTTGTGCCCGATGCTTGTGTTCTTTGTACAATAAAATATGTTTTTCAATCAATCAATCAACGTCATGAGACGTGAAACAAATCTATCTTTAATGTGATACTTTTCTAATGGTCACTGACTAAACATCGTGTTGGAATTTACAACATAAAAAGCCTTTCTGGTATTCTGGTTTTCATTTGTGTATAGTCATTTCACTTTGCTCACACTGCCAATGAAATGGCAGTGCCAATCCCGTGAAGATTCCTGTTGATAAAACACATTTTATTCACAGATAAATACGTATCTCTCACGATAAGAGAGATAATATAAGTCACCTTTCCACGTCGTGTTAATGTCACAACCTTAGGTCAGCCGTACGCTGCATAGGGTAAGTCTACAAGGACAGTGATTTCTAGCTTATTTAATACCTTTTTATTTTATATCGAGTGATTAGAAAAAAATAGGTCCCACATTTTTAAGTTGAATAGCAGAAAATGTAGGCAATGTAGAATGTTATAATTTGGTAAATATATATATATATTTTTAAATACAAAAATACCAAAAAGAAAACAAAAAACAACCCAAAAACGCTAATTGCGTTATTTCAGACACAGCTTACTTTTAAAATGGTACCTGGTACCATTATCTATGAATTAACTTTACAACAAATTTAAATAAAATTATAGAATCAAATTTTGACTCTAAAATTAAACAAATGCAGACTCTGATAAAGATTTGGTTCTTTAGAAAACTTACTACCTTAGGAAGAGTTACCATTCTCAAAACTTTAATAATGCCCAAAATTACTTATTTACTAATATCATTACCAAACGTATTATAGAACAAATTAAAAAAAAAAAATGTTTTTCAAATTTATTTGGCAAAATAAACCAGACAAAATTAAGCGAGCTGTATTAATACAAGACTACAAACATGGTGGTATAAAAATGCCAAATATACAGCATGTTATGACCTCTTTAAAATCATCGTGGATAAAAAGACTTTTTCTAAACAATCAAAATTGGGAACATTTATTTAAATCTACCACAAATCTTACTACTAGAGATAATTCATGGAGACTATTTTATTACATTAAAAAAAAAAAAAACCCATACGAAATCGCTTTTGGAAAGACGTACTATCAGCGAAACCAAAACCTTGAAAATACTGAAGATATTCAAGGATTGAATATTTGGTACAATACTAAAATATTGAAACATAATAAACCATTTCTGGATAACAACTACATAAAGAAAGGTATTGTTTTCATAAATGATTTACTTGATAATGAAGGAGATATTTTAGATTTTACAACTTTTAAAAACACATATGATCTAAAGACAGACTTTTTAAATTACGCATCACTAGTTTATGCGGTAAAATCATTCTTATCCTCATTAAACAATATTAACAGTATAACATTTATTGTTAGTAAAATACCTATATTGCCATTTAAAATGAAAGTAATGCTAAATGAGAATATTAGAAGTAAAGATATATACAATATTTTGGATAATAAACAAGTAATACCAAAGGCACACAAACAAATATGCATCAAAGGGTTTAGCATTTGACTGTTATACGTGGAAACAATTCTATGTTATACCCTTTAGATGTACAAAAGATACTACCTTGCAATGGTTTCAATACAGATTGCTCCATAGAATCCTAGCTACTAATACCTTTCTACATATGATTCATTATGCAGATTCAAATAAATGTAGTTTTTGTAAAAATGTTCCTGAAACCTTACAACATTTGTTTTATGATTGTAATAAAGGAAAACATATGTGGCAAGAGTTGGATAATTGGATATATAACAAAACTGAAGTTAACACTTCCATTTAATAAACATACAGTTATGTTTGGTATGATAAATGGTGACTTTAGCAATGTAGCTAACTGAATTTTAATCTTTGTTTTGTTTTTGTTTTATTTTGTTTAACGACACACTCAGCACATTATAATTACGGTTATATCGGCGTCGGACATATGATTATGTCGGGAAAAACCTCAGTGGTTAGCTGACGGGGATCGATCCTAGACCGACCGCGCATCAGGCGGGCACTGTACCACTGGGCTATGCAGCCCGCGGATTTTAATCAATATAAAATATTATATTTATAGTATGAAAATACTTAACAAGAATCTTCATATTAACGTTATAAAAATCATATTGCAAAATAAATTTCAAATAGAAAGATACATTTATTTTAAATACTGTGAACATGACAAATTTAATGAATGCTGGGGACCGTAGTTTAACCTTTTCAGTATTGACGAATAACATCAAAAACATCATCTTCTTTAACTATAGGTTAGGACCCTTTCCTTTGGGTTCTTTGCTTATTGCTTCTTATTTGCAAAAATATCATAACTTGTTTGGAAATACAATTCTAGATTTTTTTATTTTTTTTTATGAATCTTACATCCACCATATTTACTCGTAACTACTTCTTCCCTATATGACATTAAGTGTGGGTATTAAACTGGTAGATACTATTTTGCTTCGCTTATTAAATTTTATTGTGTTTTTTTAATTAGCCTGAACCCCATAAACAAATTGTTTCTTTCTCCCCTCTGTCTTTTCTTCCCTATTTCTCTCTTTTTTTCCCCCTTTTTTTTCTTTTTTCTTTCTCTCTTCCCCCCCCCCCCCCTCTCAGATCAAAATCATTTCAGATAGTTATGAGTGTACATATACATTAATAGGGTATGACTAGGTTTTGAAAGTATATATGAAGTATTGGTATATGTAATATGAATGTAGATATGTATGTATGTATGTATGTATGTGTAACAGATAACAATCAACCTCCACTTAGGGGATTCGAACCACAGACCCTCAGTACGAGAGTCCAGTGCTCTACCAACTGAGCTAATAGAGAAATTCTCACTAGCTACTGCCAGTAGAAGCACTTTATACCAACACTACTACATACTCCCCCTTCAAGTGAAGCTACGTCCCGGAGCTGTGGGCCACGGGCAGTTGAACTGTTACGGGTCCTGACTGAGTTATAATCGTATTCTTGTGTTAAGAATACACCCAGTCCCTACGTCGGCTCCAAATGTAACAGATAAAAATCAACCTCCACTGAGGGGATTCGAACCACAGACTCTCAGTACGAGAGTCCAATGCTCTACCAACTGAGCTAATAGGGAATTATTAGCTCAGTTGGTGGATGATGATGATAACTAGTTTAACGTGCTCATATACCACTAGGGTTTCGAACACGCCCATCCAGAGTCCGACCTCCGATATGATCGGTGGCCTGACTCGGGATGGAAGGGGGGGGGGGG
>JAECMU010057370.1:0-12404 GCA_016106625.1 Dracogyra subfuscus
TGTAAAGTGCAATTTAATTAAGGTATTTTTAAAACAAAATGCAGCCTTGGGTCACTCAAAAGTTGTACGGGCGAGTCAAAGTGCTGCTATGAGTGGCCCACTGGCGAGTCAAAAAAAATCCCAAGTTCGTACCCTGTACTTGTATATATATATATATATAGCTTTAAATACAACTAGATTTAAGGAATTAAAAACTAAACCATTATTTGTGATGGGGGGTGGGGGGGGTGGGGGGTGGGGGGGTGGAGTAAGGAGGGCTTCATTGCTGTTTCAGTAAATTGTATAACACTAATTTTGTTTAACAAGATTTTAAATTTCAGACATTTTATGTGACAACTTCAAAAGCAGACGTGGATGTGAAGAAAACTGAGTAATTCATTGCTCCCTTCACTTAGATTATGGGGAGCTATTTAAAATATTACCATATATTGATACTAAAGGTAAGACTGTACCAAATAAAATCCCATAGATGACCATATTAACGTTTGTGTTTAAAAACACTATATGCAATATATCAACCAAACTATGACCCATAAATATCATGCTACAACCCCTACCTCAAAGTATTAACCTTTCAATGCTCATTTTTGGTATATTTTTAGCCAAGATGAAACTAATTGTTTTTACACCCAACACACTCACATTTATAGCCAATCACAAGACTTGTGGTATTAACTTCTCTATCAAAAGTTGGCTGCACCTTGAACTTTGACCCAGCCGGAAGTTATTTGGCTTAGTTCTGCCTATAGATATATTATACTTTCACATGGTGAGGAAAGCTAAAAACCCATAGGCTACAACTGATAACATTTCAGGGGTGCATGCTACATAGCTCTTGTCTCAGTTCTGTATGTGTTCCAGGTCATGTGCATTTACATTGCTATGCTGGAGATCCAGTATGAACTAGGGAAATCTCTATCCAATATAAAAGAATGAATGAATGAATGATTAATGACACCCCAGCACAAAAATACACAGAGAAATTTGTTTTGTTTAATGACACCACTAGAGCATATTGATTTATTAACCATTGGCTATCAGATGTCAAAGATTTGGTAATTTTGACGTATAGTCCAGGACATTATTTTCAAACTATAGTAGCAAGGGATTTTTTATATGCACCATCCCACAGACAGGACAGCACATACCACAACCTTTGATATACTAGTCGTGGTGCACTGGTTGGAACGAAAAATAGGCCAATGGGCCTACCGACGGGGATCGACCCTAGATCAACTGTGCATCAAGTGCACACCTTACCACTGAGATACGTCCCACCCATCTAATATAATTATGAGTAGTTTCAAACAGCTGTGATGTAGTTTCAAACAGCTGTGATGTAGTTTCAAACAGCTGCGATGTAGTTTCAAACAGCTGCAATATAGTTTCAAACAGCTGCTATATAGTTTCAAACAGCTGTGATGTAGTTTCAAACAGCTGCGATATAGTTTCAAACAGCTGTGATGTAGTTTCAAACAGCTGTGATATAGTTTCAAACAGCCGCAATATAGTTTCAAACAGCTGTGATGTAGATTCAAACAGCTGCGATGTAGTTTCAAACAGCTGCAATATAGTTTCAAACAGCTGCGATATAGTTTCAAACAGCTGTGATGTAGTTTCAAACAGCTGCGATATAGTTTCAAACAGCTGTGAAGTAGTTTCAAACAGCTGTGATATAGTTTCAAACAGCTGCAATATAGTTTCAAACAGCTGCGATGTAGTTTCAAACAGCTGTGATATAGTTTCAAACAGCTGCAATATAGTTTCAAACAGCTGTGATGTAGTTTCAAACAGCTGTGATATAGTTTCAAACAGCTGCAATATAGTTTCAAACAGCTGTGATATAGTTTCAAACAGCTGCAATATAGTTTCAAACAGCTGCGATGTAGTTTCAAACAGCTGTGATATAGTTTCAAACAGCTGCAATATAGTTTCAAACAGCTGTGATATAGTTTCAAACAGCTGCAATATAGTTTCAAACAGCTGCGATGTAGTTTCAAACAGCTGTGATATAGTTTCAAACAGCTGCGATATAGTTTCAAACAGCTGTGATGTAGTTTCAAACAGCTGTGATGTAGTTTCAAACAGCTGTGATATAGTTTCAAACAGCTGCGATATAGTTTCAAACAGCTGTGATGTAGTTTCAAATGGCATGTTAAGCAAATAGTGTCATGCATGTTAGACAAACCGTATCATGCATACCTGCATTTCAGACTGGATATGAACTAATGTAACTGTCACCCTAGGAAATGTTTGTGAATATCTCCGTAGCAGCACTGTGTGCTCCAATGTTGTGAGTGCTCTGTTGGTTACAGATGCTTGGTAGATTAACTTTGGCATCCCATGTTAAATGAATATGACAGGGCAGGAACGGGTTAAGTCAGGGCTCAAATTTAATGGTGGTCATGCAGCAAATTGCCTCAGTGTCCAAGTCATGTGCATCAATGCCCTGAAAAATTAAACAGCCGGCCAAACTGGCCGTGCCTTATTTTGCAGGCTAGTAATTGGTCATCCTACTCGAATGTGACTCCTTAAGTTGTCGGTCTACAGTCTGGAAGGTACTGGGTTCGGATCCCAGTCATGGCATTGGATTTTTAATCCAGATACCGACTCCAAACCCTGAATGAGTGCTCCGCAAGGGTCAGTGGGTAGGTGTAAACCACTTGCACCGACCAGTGATCCATAACAGGTTCAACAAAGGCCATGGTTTGTGCTATCCTGCCTTTGGGAAGTGCAAATAAAAGATCCCTTGCTGCTAATTGAAAAAGAGTAGCACACAATATCTGTGTGGTCCTTAACCATATGTTTGATGTGATATAACCTTAAATAAAAATGTGTTGAGTCCATCGTTAAATAAAACACTTCTTTCTTTCTTTCTTTGTTTTATTATAAAAACATGAAATAATTTACACTAGCTGCACAAGCATCTTTCTTTTGAATGGGTACTGTAATTGTGTTATATATAATTAAGACACTTGTTGAAATTTGCCTTGTATCCCTTCATTCCGACAATATAATGCTAAACCCCCTCCACTACCCCCTCCCCACCTCCACCACCATAGTCAGTCTAGACCAAATGGCTTTGCCCTCTTACTGGCCTGTATACTGTTTTGGGGAGGGGGCGAGGAGGGGAGATGCATAACTCTTGAAAAAGACATTCTGTGTGTTAACAGTGTAAACGACGGTGATTGTTACATGTGAAAAGTTTGATGTCATGGGTTTGTGGATTGATTTATTAATCACCAGCTATTGGATGTGAAACATTTGCTCACTTTGACATAATAATAGTCTCAGAGAGGAAGCCCTCTACACCTTTCCATTAGTAGCAATGGATCTTTAATATATGCACCCAGAGATAGAAATAAGCAGACATTTTGACTAGTTTACAGAAATCTACTTGTCTGCCAATATTTTCACATGTCAAATAAGTGGCTTCTTTTATTCAAGTACAAGAAAAGTATTTTTAATTGCTCAAAATGAAACTGCACTGAACATTTCCACTTGTCCACCGGACAACCATTAGGGTACATTTTACTTGTCCGAGCAGATTTTCAGTTGTTAGGACATATTGATAAATACTTATTTCGAACACTGGCACTATCCCACAGACAGGATAGCACATACCATGGCCTTTGATATATCAGTCGTGATGCACTGGCTGGAACGAGAAATAGTCCAATGTGCCCACTGACAGGATCGATCCCTAACCAACCATGCATCAAACGAGCACAGCATAGCCCAGTGGTACAGTGCCCGCCTGATGTGCTGTCAGTCTAGGATCGATCCCCGTCAGCTAACCGTTGGAGTTTTTTCTCAACATAACCATATGTCCGATGCCGATATAACCGATATAACCGTAGTTAAAATGTGTTGAGTGCGTCGTTAAACAAAACACACAAACATTTACCACTGGGTTCAGCCCCGCCCATCAATAACACACAAGGCCAAGCAAGATCTGGCAGAAAGTTTCCAAGGAATTACAGACTGCACTACATGTGTATGGAGGCTGCTTGGTTACGCAGTGATCAGACATGTAGTTTAGATTAACTCAACATGGTGATGTTGCAGTGAGTTAACAACACATAAGTATACTCAACAAAATTCATTTAGGATCAGCTAGATATTTTCAGCAATCTTTTAAATATGGTCCCAAAAAAAAGAGAAAGAGAGAAAAAGACTGAAAAAAATTGCTTCTTCCGTTGCTAAGTGTCCACATTGCAGCAATTTGTTAAAAATCAAATTACACTGTGCATCAAATACACTTGTACTAACCGAATGCAGACAAATGTCCAAAACCGTACCACATGCAAGATTTGTTTTAATATATCACAGGCTGCATTTTATTGAAACAATGTTTAAGAGACATCTGTATGAAAACATGTTCACATAATAAGTCACTGTAGCAAAGAATTATTAAAATCTCTACTGGAGCCAAGTTCACAAAACATCGTAGGTTCAAGTCTGCGACTATCAGTTATACACAAGCATACATTTACAAGTGTTTCATGCAGAAAATTACATCATTATGAAAAATGAAGCATTCTAAGGACAAGTGAAGAGAATTAATAACTAGTTAATGATGTAGGATATTGACTTTATCCTGCGATGGTAAATTATATTTTTCATTCAGCCTGAACAGGATAAAGCTGATATCCTATGTCATCAACAGTTATTATGTTTAATCTGAAGACCATAAAAATTAAGCAAAAAAGCTATTATTTCAGCTACATTATATGATTACCTGGAGGTCAAATGAGTGAATTTGTAATGTAGCTATGCAGCCCTTGAAATTCGGACATGTTTGCTACGGCAGTACAGTGGCAATTTTAAAGAAAAGATTAATGCTGTCAAAATTATTCATATATTATCCACTGCAGTAATAATATGATAAAACATGACATCTCAACTTTACTTTCGTAAGCTTCTATACTGGAATAAACTGATTTATATTAAATTGAAAACATTGGGCCACACTCAGTTATAAATGCTTTTTTCTGGGATCTGTAAAGAAAAATGCTTACAGACTTTTCACCACTCTCAGATTTGCGACGGCAATAAAATGCTGTTGCAAATCAATTTTGCAATAGCTTTTGCGATGGCACTGCCAATTGCCGTCGTGAATTTCGAGGGCTGAACTATGTGTGTGACGTCACATGAGTGACATCAAAAGTCATATCCAGCTACTATATGCATATGAACAACTTTGCTTTAATAGCCGTCATCATAATCCATCATCATAATCTGTCAACTGAAACAGTAGGTGCAGGGTAAAATGAAATATGCATACTTTTAACTGTATAATTGTACTATAATGGTAATGGTCATAAGAATTGTGGTTTAGTTGTAGATTTATCTTTACGTGCAAAACTAGACCCTGACTCTGAATTAATGTTGTTGAGTATATATTAACTGCTGCCAAGCAATAAAACTAATGGCCTCTTACTCATGTCAAACTATTTGCTAGAGTTTAAACAAATCTCTTTTAAAAGCATGAAGATAACTACGGAGATTCAACTCAAGGGTAAAAAGCAAGGACATTCATTACGTCTTCCACACAGCCATGTAGCAAGTTGAAGAAAGTATTTTATTTTGTTTAGGACTGCTGTATAGAAGTCAGATTTAAATAAACTGCAAACACCCACAAAGCACACCTGGTAGTCCGGCCCACCAGGCAGGAATGGCTTGGTGAGACATTAACATCACAAATCACCGTAGGTGGAATAGCTGAGTCATCACCAGAGAGAGTCATCCAGCTCAGTAGGTAGAGCACTCGTCTGAGGTGCTATATGTATGAAAGCAGAATCAAACTCCCATCCCAACCTCTATCCCATGACTGATATATCAAAGGGCTTGGTATGTGCTGTGCCCTCTATGTGAAAATGCATATAAAATATTTATTGCTGGTAACGGTTTCCATCAGTCTTATTAAATGCTTCACATCCAACGTTCTGCTGCTGATTATTAAATCAATGTGCTCTAGTGGTGTCGTTAAACAAAACAAACTTTAAATGAAGACTAAGTGTTTGACATCCAGTAGCCAATGATTAATATATTAATGTGCTCTAATGGAGTTGTTAAAAGAAACAAATTTGAACATTAAGTCATATGAACAGTGAGTTTGGCAGAGATCTTGTTTACTGCCCAGAACCAATTTGAAGCACTCAGTGCAAGGGAAGTCAGGAGGCCACCACACTGTCCTGCTTCTCATTAACTACTAACAACTAAACATTAACCTCTTTCTTTGACAGACTGCCCACGGGTCCTGCTTACAATATTTTTCAGTCTAGACTCAAATCTTTAACGACATCATATTCATGCAATTTGTATGGCATTGGCATGGTATTAACAACTCTATTGGAATCTTGATTCTTGGGTTATAAAACAGGCATAATCACAGGGCCATGCCAGTACAATGTAGCTGAGATGTGTGCTCAGGACATACATACTGTTTAAAACTTGATGTAGGAACGGAAATCAAGTTAAAATAAATGAAAATCACTCACATTTGCAAAAGAATATACTATTCTGGATAGACATATCAGATAGTAAGATGCATGCCCAGGACATTATGTTTGAACCATAATTGGATATAAGCAGAAAAATAATTTGAAAATGAATAAAAATCACCAAAACCCTAAGGATGGAACAAATACTATTCTGGACAAACAACCAAGATTGCTGAGGTCAGTGCCCAGGAAAACATGGTTTTTGGATATAATCATGGAGGATAAAAAATCAACCAAATTTAAAAATGGATAAAAAATCACTGAAATCTACAGAATGAAAAATAATACTGTGGACTGACAGTCCACACACATGTAGCTACAACGTTGGGTCCTAGGAAAGCAGCCTTGAACCTTGTTGGATATAAGTGAAAATTAAGTAAAAAAATGAATAAAAATTTCTGAAACCATCAGACAGAACATATATTGTTCCATATCCAGCAGACAGTGAAGATAAACAGCCTTGAGTGTGTTACCTTAAAAAATAAACACATCCCAAATTGGAAGCAGAGAATTACACCCCACAGACAAGTGGAACAACCTGAACTAACCACTGGATTCTTGCAATTGCAGTTTGATGGCAGACATATGGAGTCCCCTTTGGGTTATGATGGTCTTGTGTGCATTATGGTTCTGGGTCAGTCTCTTTGAAGATGGCATGTACCAGTATATATAGCTCAGTGGCAGAACCCAGCCAGCTTGTCACATGTTCAGAATGATTCCAACCTTGTTCATTGTCTAAAGTATGGGTATGATGGACATTATGTCTCTGGCTAAGTCTCTTTGAAGATTGAACATACTAGTACTATACAAGTACATGTATATATGCATAAAACTATAGTCATTATTTGTTTGTTGATATTGGAACTTTCTGATGTTGTTTTAGCACTATGTTCCAATGTGGAATGTTTAAATGCAATAAGTTTTATCTTATCTTATCTAGCCAGTGTTTCTGCCAGAGGGAAAAATGGTATGGCACCATACCCAAATGTTTTCGCAGATTTTTTATATATATATTTTTTTAAGTGAACTTTGTTGACAAAATGAATTATTCTTTCATTATTGTATGCTTTTTTAAAACCTAACCCTAAATGTAACCCATTTTCTTTCTGAGGGAGGCCACCCATACCCACTATTGACTGTGGTTGCATTCAATTCCATAACGTCATTTGCAGAAATTTCTTTCCGGCAGAAACACTGCTATATAGTGTCACCAGCTTGGTTGTTGACAGGGTTTCTGTCAAAAGGTAAAATGGGTATAGCATCATGCCCCAACTTTTTGTAGATTAATTTTTTAAGTTAACCCTTTGACAAAATTAATTACTCTTATCAATACTGTATGATTTTCTTAACCCTAACTTTAAACGTAACCCAGTTTCTTTCTTGGGGACGTCCCCATACATCCTGTTGACTCCAAGATTTCTCTATGGTGGAAACACTGACTGAGAATGAATTCAATCTTGTTTTTTAACAGATCCCATGGTGTGAGGAAAGGAAAGGAATATAACATATAGAGCTCATTTTTAAACTGCGATATATCCATTCACATTATTTGAGAAAAACATCGTTTTGGTAAAACATGACACAAATCACAGTTACAACATCCTGTTTAATAGATGTATTAGAACACATTTTTATGAAAATCAAATTGTCCTATTGTTGAGATGTACTAACATTAACACATCAGTTATTATTTTAGATGCACTGAATATTATTGCAAGGAAAGAAATATGTTGTTTACTGACACCCCAGCACATTTTAAACTACAGCTACATTAACTCCCAAGGTGTCTTAAAATTGGGTTATTTTGATACTTTCTCAAGTGAAGAGTTTTTTACATTAAATACAAAATCCAAGCTATGTGGGGTTTAGTTTTCATTCTTTTAAACAAAAGCTGGTAGAACAAACTTCAGCATGAAAACCTTGAGGAGAAATATTACCTAGATATCTAACTAAGACTATTGTACTGTAGTACGTTTCATTATAATTCACACGCTAAGTGGAGCTGAAAATCACTCTCCTTGAACTGATCTCAGGGGAGAGACAATGATAGCTCATTGTTGAAATATTAATGTGGAAGATCACTGAATGCAGGATGTTGCTAGATGTCAGTACATTTGTAAACTATTCATATCATTAGGTGTAGAGATGGGCGATATACACCGTATACACCGTTCGGTATCAGTATCATGTCAATACAGATTTAATGTGCCAAGCAAATTTCAAAATACTGACATTTCGGTATTGAAAGATATTTCCTGCCATTTAATAAACCACTAGGTCTCACTACACAGATCACTTCCGAGTGAGAGTTCATTCATCACGGTCAACTATAGTTCTTAATTGTGACACAAGTTATAGCTTACATATTCACTTCTAGGAAATGGTGAAGAATGTATGTGTAATGGTAAGCCTTCTGGCTGTATTTTGCCCATGCTATTTCATAATATTGTGCATTGACCTTATGGGACAAGAATATATAGCATAAGAGATAGCTGGAGAGAATTGGTTAATGAACCATCTGTCCAGACTGGTACCAGATGCTGTCATACAGCAAAAAATTGAGAAGAAAATGTTCTCAGTTTTGGAGTAAAAATAAATGCTTATATAATGTACATTGTATGTTCGCAATGGTGTGTGTTGTTAGTGTCTTCATTTGAAGTTGGCCAATTTAACATAGGTTTCCATGGTAGATGACATCTGTGTAGTGAGACCTAACAATAAATATGACAAATACAAAATGTTTGACATCCAATAGCTGATGATTAATCAATAAATTTGCTCTAGTGGTGTCGTTAAACAAAACAACCATCAACTTTGGTTCTTCGTTTGACCAATCACCAGGCTTTACAAGTACCTGACAGGAAGGAAACAAATGTTTGATTTAACAATGCACTCAACACATTTTATTTATGGTTATATGGCATCGGACATATAGTTAAGGACCACACAGATATTGAGAGAGGAAAGCCACTGTCGCCACTTCATAAGGTACTCTTTTCAATTAGCACCAAAGGATCTTTTATATGCACCATCCCACAGTCAGGACTGTAAATACCATGGCCTTTGTTACACCAGTTGCAGAAATAGCCAAAAGGGTCCACCGACAGGGATTGATCCTACACCAATTGAACATTGACAAGTGCTGAACCACTGGGCTATTATTGGGCTATTATATGTTGACTGGAAACTGTACACTTATAGAAGTCCAAACTCATCACTGTGATGAAGTTGCCAATTACTTACTGTTAAATGACACATTGCTGATGTACACCATGATATGCCCGTCTATGTTCTGTATAAACTCAAGACTGTGATGAAGTTGCCATTTACTGTTAAATTACACACTGCAGATGTACACCATGATATGCCCTGTCTATGTTCTGTCTGCAGCATAATTATGTACATAAGACAAAGTCCAGTCAAGGACATATACACCAGTGAGACATACGGGCTGGCCTAGGACATGTTATACCCAGCCAGACTAATTGAGGGGGATTCTTTTACCCTGCACAATGGACATCAATATCTGAGAGAACACTAAGAACAAATTTGTCCATCTGTCAATATTGTGAAAAAACCATGGAGATGATACACAGATATTCCTTGGTGCTATGGGGTTGCCTAGCAACCGACATATCTCAGAGGTTTGAGACTTCCAAAATAGCTCCCTGGAAGATGTTTTTTTATAGTTAGTTCTCTGTTAGATGGAAGAATTGCATTTGTATTAAAGACACAACTGTGGCATTCCAAAGTGTTATGTGTTCTTAATGCACAAGTCAAGTGAAGAGTTATGTAGTACTAATAAATATTCCTCAGGTTTGTAGTAATGGTATTTGAAGTTTGGGTCTCAATCCGGGTTTCTGCTAGAGGGTACAAAGCGTATGTAAAATTATGTACTTCTAAAACGCTGGAAATTAATGAATACATTTTTACAATTTTTAGATGGATTATAGTAATAGAACTGACGTTAAATAAGTACACAAAAAAAACAATGTCCAGTTTTAAAAGATTTAAAACCATTAAATACCTAGTAGGAACACTTACATTGATCTGTCTGGTATTTATTATGTACTTTGAAATTATTTTCTGGCAAAAAGCCTGTTAATATATTTTAACTGGGGGATATAAAAAAGAAGTTAAAAAAAAAGGTTTCTTGAAGAAGCCTCAAATATACTGATGGATTCGAAAAGAAATAAGGTAATTAACACCTAAAGCAACAACACACATACTGACTGCACCCAAAACACACATACTGACTGCACCCAAAACCCTCACCCACAGTGTATATATTAGAAAGTGAATTGAGTTACTAGCAGTTAATCCTGTAGAGGTAGGACGTAGCCCAATGGTAAAAAAACCCCTACAAAAACACCACTAGAGCACATGATTTATTAATCATCAGCTATTGGATGTCAAACATTTGGTAATTCTGACATGTAGTGATCACAGGAAAGCCACTACATTTTGTCTAATGCAGCAAGAAATCTTTATAATGCACCTTCCCAGACAGGAGAGCACATACCATGGTCTTTGATATACCAGTCGTAGTACACTGATTGGAACGAGAAATAACCCAATGGTCCCACTAATGGGGATCAATCTCACACCGACTGTGTACCGTACCACTGAGCTACATGTATACCCCCCCCCCCCATGACCTGCCAAACCATAACTGATATGCTATCACATATGGTGGGTTAAATATAGCTTAAAGTTGAAAAATCTACATGTAAATTGTTATTTTCACTCAACCGTATACCTGGTCAACACATTTACAGTGTGTAGTCCAGTGGTAAAGTGCTCGTCTAATGCACATTAGGTCTAAGATCGATCCCTGTCAGTGGACCCATTGAGCTACTTCTCAATCCAGCCAGTATTCCATAACTGGTGCATCCAAGTCCATGGGAAGTACTAATCTGTCGGTGGGATGCTGGACATAAAAGAACCCTTGCTGCTAATTGGAAAGAGTATAGCCTGGCAAAGTCAGAGACCGGATCCGGGGTGGGCGTGCCTGAACCCTAGTGGATGTGAGCACGTTAATAGAGTACCCATACCCATACCCAGTATAGCCTATTGCAGGATGGCAGCAGGTTTCCTGTTTCATTATCTGCATGGTCTTTAACCATATGTCCAACACCATATAACCGTAATTAAAATGTGTTGAGTGTATCATTAAATAAAACATTCCTTCCTTCACATTGAAATGGTCTGTCATTATGTTTAGATTAAGTTATATACTATAGTGTACAATGCATGTATACATCGCATCACCTAATAACCAGCCCAACTTGCCAGATAAAGATCATCCATCTTTAGACGCACCTGTCATGATTAAGTTTCCAGATAATATCAGGCATATGTGGGCCTGTGACTAATTCTTATCTCTCACTGCATGTGCTATCACCATTAGTCATGCATTATGCACTATACATACTTACTTGTATGGCCGTTTTGCAATCAATACATGTAATTAAGAGGGGGGAGGTGATAAAATTTTAACATTTCTTTCTTTTTTATATAACATTTAATTGAATAACAGTACCAAAATATCCTTGAATTTTATCCAATCTGAAGTACATGTACTATATGTATTCTACCCAATCTGAAGTACATGTACTATATGTATTCTATCCAGTCTGAAGTACATGTACTATATGTATTTTATCCAGTCTGAAGTACATGTACTATATGTATTCTATCCAGTCTGAAGTACATGTACTATATGTATTCTATCCAGTCTGAAGTACATGTACTATATCATATGTATTTTGAAAAACAAAGAAAACAGTCAGAAAACTTAAGAAAGATAACAAATAAACTATGCAAGCTGAGTCAAGATGTCGCTTAGTCTTTTTTTTCTTCTTTTCTTTTTTTAAATTAAATTTAAATGAGCCTTAG